>JBCEWB010086377.1:0-12633 GCA_039654565.1 Peronia peronii
TCATAATGTGTCACTTCAAACACCCAAAACTAGATTTTGTTCATTATCTTTAAATTGGGAGATCGGAAAACTAAATCACGATTTTCTCGGAACAGCATTTTTTGGAAAAAGGCGTTTTGTGAAATCACATTGGAATTGTCTGACAGAGTATAGCTCTATTCTTAAAAAAAAACTGTTCTGGAATAAAACATTTGCTTGTTTTAAGACAAACACCAATTTCATCAATGGTACCATTTTGTTTTCATGAGTGATTTCTCCACAGATTATTGTGTTTACTTTTCTTTCATTTTGTTTTGCTTTCAGTCAGTCAAAATGAGTTGTATGTTGATTTTCCCACCAAATGGAGTTATTACTATCATGTAAAATCTTAATTCATACACTTTGCATGGTGAAAAAAAGTCTTTTGAGCTGGCTTGACTGCAGTCAGAGATGTTGCAAATTGGAGAGACCGGGGGAGCTTTCTCAGCATCAAATAACATCAGAAGAAAAATCTGCAAAAATGAACAGCTTAACACATAAATCCATATATTCATCTTACAACATCCTCATGTAAGCTGTTCATAAGAGCAGTATTTCCTCATTCAAAGATAAATGTTCTTTAATTTATGGAATATAAATACATCATTATCAGATTTCCTTCATCACATTCAACCCTCAGTTTCTCTGTTTGAATCCAGTGACTTACGACTTATTCAAACTGGCCACAAGAGATTCAGTGTCAGAGTTAACCTACTTTCCTTTGGCTTTTGATTTCAGTTCCCCCTGTCATAGACAAAACTGATCTGCCAGTCAATCTGGTAGTGTTACAGAATAAGACAATTCAGATCAACTGTCCAGCAGAAGGTATTCCTGAACCAGATATGATGTGGATGAAAGATGAGGTAAGCATTTCCTCTTCACTGGAACTACTTTATAGTATTGCAGTGCCTCAAATTTTGTGATGGAAGAATGTGCACAATTATCAGTTTGAGCTAAGAGGGCTCAATAAATAATCCAAACTAAATAGACTCAAGACCAGTTTTAGTCAAATGGGCCTTTTGCAAATAAAAAAACTGAGCTGACCCATTATCTATCAAAGCTGGACTCATTGTTCACTATGGCTAAATGGACTTATTTACCCAGTTTAAAATAACTGGCATCACTGGCTTTATTAAACTGAGTGGACTCATTAGAAATACTTTATAAAGCAGGTTCTTTATATAACTGAAACTTAGTGAGCTTATGAACCAATAAATATAGGCTCATTTTTCAATTTAGTCCAAATGGGCTCACTGACTTTTTCCAAACCAAGTGAGTTCACCATGGTATTTTGAATCAAAAGGAGCTGTTATTCAAATATTTCGCTAATCTCCTGCACCATTTGTTGGGAAAGTGATTGAAATGTGCCTGACATCAGATTTTTCATGTCCAGAGTTAATGATGTTGAGGTGAAAATAGAAATACATGTATTAGTATTTTACTTGATTGAAAAATTTTAGCTATGACCCTAATGTGCTGAAGTATTCACATGCAAAGTTAATACCTGAAACCCCATGGTTAGTACAATGATTTTTGCAAGGAAGTCCACTGTAACATCCAACTGATTTCACCTAGTTGCATGACATTTGACATTTGTTTATCACCAGTATCCCTACCTAGATTTCCCTTACCCCAGACGTCGACTACTCAACGATGACCAGACTCTCGAAATCAGCACTGCCCAATTAAATGATGCTGGAAATTACACCTGCAGAGCTTCCAATCCTGCTGGACAGGATGAAGTGGACTTTGTGCTCAGTGTGCATGGTAAGTTCATTTTGGGTAAACCCATGATTACCATGTTTGTCTAGTACAGCCACTTTGTTATATGACGTAGTAAAATAGCCTGGTGCTGTCTAGTTTTGTTATGCCAGCCACTATATTTCTATAACTTCCACCTTTGTTACGGTATGTTTTTCAAACTTCTGCAGGTAGTTGTCTCAACTGGACATAACAAAGTAGATCTTGTTCTTGGAGTGTTTATTAAGTTGATTTTGGGTAATTCATATTGTATGACAAGGAAACGAACAAAATCAGAAATGAAACATTCAGATCAGAGGGTTGGAATGAATGCAGTGAGAGATTTTTACAGAAAACTAGAGAATAGAAACTTCTCATTAGAATGCTAACAAAAGTCAACAGGACCTATAATAATTCCAAAGAATGAGGATGAAAGAGAATGGAGGACTGAGGAAAATATAAATCAACACTTCAGACAAGGCTCTGGAAGGGTTCAGGCTCTCACTCATGGAAACTTTGTCTATCATGTGTGAGGTGCTATTGGTAGAGGCATTTTATTATATGATGTAATGAAATGCCCCAGCATTGACTAGTTAGCTAAGTTTTGTTATGCCAACCATTACATTTGCAGAACTTCCATTCCCACCAATCAGGAAGATATGGATTTTGTTTCTAGCCCATTCATTCCTCAGTTTTTTTATGGCCATTTGGCACAATTATTCCAGATATGAGGCAAATGATTGAGGACAGATCAGATAGATGAAAAAAATGGACACAAGAATAAGGGATAGAAAGATTTAAAAGCTTTTATGTTAGTTTTTGTGTCGTGCTGATTTCATCAGACAACATGCCAATATCCCAGCTTTGTGTAGTGAATGAGTTAAAATGTATGATAAGTCAAGCTTCAGATACATATTACTGTGAGTGTCTGGTGCTCAGTGACAGGGCATCATGTAATGATGATGAAATGGAGTGCATGAGGATTAGCAGGAAAAGGTGATGGTAACTACAAGTAAAACTTGAAATCTTGCTGCTTAGAAGAAGATGAGATGAATTTAGTTCTCAAGATTTATTATAATCAGGGTATGGAATGAGCATTGCCAAAACAATGCAATAAATCACCCCATATTGTCATAACATTATTACAGAATACTTGGAGATTTTACTAGCCAGTAACATTCTGCCAACTGCTACTTTTGCTAAGCTCACTTTCATGCCAGACAACAAATTTGTGCCTGCCTGTGATCTTCTCTATCAATTCCATTTTGTGCCTATTTTGTGGTGTCATTTGAGTTTCTCTATATATATGTCCCTATCCACTGCCATATCATCAAGTTCTTTTTCTATAGCCCCATAAATTCTTCATTCATGATTTTGTCACTTGTATCCAGGTAACTTGAGTATTGGTATAACCTTGTTAGGCACTTTGGTTCTTTTCTCTCAGCATAGCAATGTAATGACAGTATACATATTTTCCCCCTCAGCCCCACCTCTGATAGGTAAGCCCACACCAGACAGACTGTTTGTCCACCAAGGCCAGTCGATCTCCATGAGATGTACAGTGGCTGGTGTTCCTGCACCTTCAGTGTTGTGGTTCAAAGATGGGGCTGTTATCATTGAGGAGGAGGATGGACTGAAACAAGTAAACATAAATTTGTCAGTTCTTGCTCTTCCCACATACAATCAATGAGAAATATTACATGTACTTCACACTTTGCTGGTCACTTTGCTCTGGGGGATTTGTTTATAAAAAGAGCCACAAACCTTCTTGTCTTTTCATGTTGAATAGGCTAGTACTAAAAAATTTACATCTTCTATCTCAATATGGTTGAATAAAATTGTAAACACATGGCAAGCCATGCACTTTGGGATTGAACTTAAACCTAATGCTAGAACCAGTCACCCTTGCACATATACCTTATATGTAGATTACTGTTTATCGTAACTATCACTAGATCATCTGTCGCTAAGATAATCAGCTTGAGCAGTGAGTCTTATAAAGACTGTGGCTGAAGGTCAACTATCAATAATCCAATACATCTTTTTTATTTTTCTCCTGGTTCATTCTGTTAAGAGAAAAAAAAAGTTCAATTCAATTTTCATTCTATATTGAAGTTAACATTTACTAGGGATCTCTTCCCTGCTTAGTACTTTTCTCCACGTGAAGTAAGAAAAATATTTGGTGTATCTAAAATTATGAATGATCTATCATAAGGGACAGTCAAATTATTCAACAGAGTGACATACATACAGTTAAATCAACAGAGCCCTCAGGGAGACAGTATCATAACATATGCCTTTTGTCAGCAAAACAGTGAGGTTTATGACATTGTTTATTTTTTACTTCTCCATTGAAAACCAAACTAAAGTATTTTTTGCATCATTTAATATATTATAAAGAATCACTTCTGATAGTTCCTGGGCCAGGACATATATTACTACTGTAAGCCCAAAATAAGTTGTAATTATTCTTAATGTTGGGATTTCCAATAAATTTGCTCTTTTAGATCCTGGACCAGGGCACAACCTTGCAAATTGTGAATGCTCAGCCAGAAGATGGAGCTCGTTACACCTGTCATGCTGAGAATCAGGCTGGCTTTGCTGAGAAATATTTTGATCTTGAAGTTTATGGTAAGGCTCTTTCATTTCTCTGTCATCTTTTTTTGCGCATTCTGCCATAGATTTCAGTGGGGCCAATTACTTTCAACCTTATTCATTTAAGTAGGAATTACATAATCTGAGCACAATTCACAGCATTGTTACTTTATATGCTGTCAAAATATCTCAGTTATTGGAATGTTAAGTTCTGTTTCTCAGCACATATCCAGTCAGTGGAGACAGATGGCCAGAAGTTATTAGAAATATTGAAAATACCACTAGTGCTTCTGCAGTATTAGTATTAATATTCAGAATCTTGGGAGGTGAGTACAATGAAATTGAAATAGCTAGTAAATTGCATTTGAGAGTATTAAAAATTTAATGTATTTATACATGTTTTGCATTGCAGAAATTGCATGAAATCAATATTTAACTTTATTCAGTATTCAGTATTAATCTGAAGGAGTCCTATGTGACCTACTTTTCTCTTTTCATCAAAGAAATTTGCATTTTTACAGTATTGTGGTTTATCTGTAAAATCATAAAGTGTAAAATCTCATCCTTAGTTCTATGAATAGATTATGCCAATACTTGTTACATGGCAAACTTAAGAGCTCATCAACACCTCATCCCAGGATCAATAACAGGAATAATCTCTGAGAAGTTCACCATTGCAGACAGCAACATTCTTTTCTTTAAAAAGGTGACAGTAGACTCATACTACTGTGTGAACACATATGCAAAGACAGATTTTAGGCCTCCTTACTTTCATAGAGTATAGGAAACTGGCTAAACTTCAAATATAGACTAAAACAATCTTGATACCTGCTATTCATTTTTTGTAGTGATTCTCTGAGGTTGGGGCTGTGAGTGGACTCACACATTTTAAACGCTCATGAAAACTCTCATGGAGAAATTTAATATCCTACACATTCAGGAGTGATTCCACTTCATAAAAAAAACAGTGATCTAGAATTCCATATTTTCTTTTTAATGCCAGCAAATTGCTTTAGCTTCAGTTATCTTTCTTATGGTCAAATTCCCTATTTGCACACAGAACCAGCCAGAATCAATGGATCAGGGCGCAGAGTAGAGATCCCAGTTATTCTGAACCAAGAGGTTGTGTTGGAGTGCCCAGCTGAAGGTGTGCCAACCCCCACCATCACCTGGCAGAGAAAGAACACACCTATTCCTTCTTATGGCATGCCAAATATCCGCATCCAGGTTTGGATTAGAGTTTTTTTTTTTTCATGTATATAGGCCAAAGCATGATGAAGTTGCTCATGTTTTTCTTCTGTGTCTAATTTCACCATTCTTACTGCTCCTTTATGTTGGGGACAAGCACCTCACAATCTGAAGTAATGATTACTCTACAAATATTTGTCTTTTATCTACAGATTGTAAAAGTTATGTTAAAATTACTAAGAGAAATTTCAGAAAGCATTTGAAAGTCTTAGGCCTGGCTAGTAAGCTCAACAATAGGACAAATACGCATCCCATTCTGGCAGGATGGCACTCACTATGTGATGCTAGTCCTTGACTTTTGTATAGGGGAGACAAAAAACTGGACCTTGCAATATCTTAGAATTGTATTGAAAAGGCTAATGTCATCAGTTTGAGCTATGTTTTGTTGAAGAAAACAGCTTCCTGCAAGACAGTCAGGACAGTCATAAAAGCATCATATATATTATGTTAGACTGCTGCAGCTTATTCTCACAACCTTGCAATATTTCTCTCTAGGACAGTGGCAGGCAATTGGTAGTCATATCTGCCCAGTTACTGGACTTTGGTGACTACTCTTGTCTTGCCAGTAATGAGGCTGGAGATGACCGACTTCAATTCAGTGTGGTTATTATGGGTAAGCTTACCAGAAGCAGTGCTCTTAAATTTTCAGGCAGGTTTAATGTATGACAACATTAAAATGGACATCTCCTACAAAAAACAATAGATAAAGAGACACAAAAGAACATTTTTATGAACATAATCAAGCTTAATTGTGCTTCCAATGTCATTATGTCAAGGCTTCATTTGAAATCTGAATTGAAACTTATGTTTTTAATATCTGTTAGCCAGCACCTATTCAGACTCAGTAAATGTGATTATATTGTTGATATGTTGAATCAGAGGAGTGATAATGAAACATACTAAAATCATGTTGCATAACATCAGTATTTATACATCTGATAAGAAAAGTGGTGGTATAGAAAGAGCAAAACAAACTGAAGACTCCTATCTATGTCTTTCTTTGGATTAAAACACTGGCACAGTGACCACAAGATTTTGATGCTGTATTACATACTGGATATACTCAAAGCTATGATGATGTCATAGACATTGTATGCCAAAGGACATTCAGTATGGTTTAGATGACTCAGGCAAAAACTGAAGGAGTGAGCTATATCACTGTTTAATAGAACATGATAATACATACATGTAATTTATTGGTGACAGCTGATCTATGTAATCTGATCTCTGTCCAGGAATATCAGTTAAGTTCACACTATAACAGAGTGTCACAGCTGTTCTGCAATGACCTAATTCATTTTGTTTAAATGTTGAATGCTAGCCATAATCACTACTACACAAGTAGGCATAATTTAACAATCATTGCTCTGTTTTGTTTATTTAGTTCTCACTGTTGTCTGTCACATAACCAGTATACTATGTTTAAGCTTCCTGTGCAAGAAACAATTTTTGTCCATTGTATAAAAACAACAAAAACTAATTTCTTATATGATGATAAGTTTGTATTTTGTTCATCACTAGTGCCCCCAGAGATCCAAGATGGTCCCACAGAGACGGCGGAGATAGTCAACTCTCGTGCACTCTTACAGTGCGAGACCAGTGGTCAGCCAAGGCCAGAGGTCACCTGGACCAAGAATGGACAACCGTTTCCGACAACCGGTCTGCGCCACCGAACATTACCCTCAGGGTCACTGGAGTTCATGCTTGTCAGACTTGAGGACGACGGTGTCTACCAGTGCACAGCCAGCAATGCTGCTGGAAATGTTTCTAGAACTGTCACATTGCAGGTTCAGAGTGAGTTTGCTAGCGGAGCCAGGACACGAGATATGATTCATTAACCTTCGACTCTGAGGGCAAAAACAATAGGAAATTTTACAAATTAGAAATTGTACCTTCTCACAGACATATATAGAAATCTGTTCAGGTGAAGACCCTGTTTTTTGTTTTTGCTTGAAAACTGTATGTGAAGTTAAAAAGTATGATACATTTTGAAATAAATTGGGGTCTCTCTAATTCTAATCATCTCTTTATTCATACATAATGATAATGAATATGCTTCATATGTAACTTGCAATGAAAGGATAAAAATCACAGTCTTTTACTGATCACAAATACTGATCATATATAGGACAAAATTGTGTATGACCATCAGATAGCTTGTTCTTAAAATAATGCAAATTTCAGTCAATGCATGCATATTGGATTCATTCCTTGCTATTAATTTTCCCATAGGTCTTGAGCATTTTCACAGTTTTTCCAGAGATTAGGCAAAAATCTCTTAATTTTTTTGTTCATGATTTTCCCAACTTTCCACAAACAAGCTTGAACATTTTGACATATCCCAACGTTTTACATTCAGATCTTATTTTTGTTCTTTCCATTTTTCCCCACAGTTCCAGCCAAGATCTTGAACAAAGGACAGAACACTGTGAAAGCAGCAAAGGGTCAGTCAGTCATGCTGAGTTGTGAGGTAGAGGGGTCACCAACTCCAACTCTGTATTGGCTGAAATACAGGCAATATGTGGAAACCAGTAACCGTAAGTAATTTGATACATACGTTGATATCCCAAAATATACATGAATTATGTGAATTATGAATAGTATGTTAAATCTCCTGTGATGTGAAATACAAATAAATGCTCTGAAATAGATATAGAATGTAGAGATGAATAAACATTGTAATCTCAAATATAGAAAAGATGGTTGAGTCAGAATACTAGAACTTCTTTCATATGAGAATTGTTTGCAGGACAGGTAACTGTAAACAGTTTCATGGTATTCTGACTGTTTTGTATGTGAGATATTGAATAAGTATTTGTTGGCCATGACATGCTTTAAAAGTGGCAAACAAACAGTGTTAAAGAACCCAAACTATCATGTTCGCCACTGCATATTTGTGATAAAAATGAATCTGCTTATCAGGTTAAAGCATTTCTATCTTTTATATAAATATGTTTGTCTTCCCTCAGGCATCCAAGTAATGGAGAATGGCTCTCTGTCCATTGCCCAGCTTGACCGCACTGACTCAGCTGTGTATACTTGTTTGGCACAGAACAGTGCTGGAACTGACAGCAAGGACATTAGGCTGAGAGTTCAAGGTATGTAGTCTAATTCTTGTTTCCACTCACTGCCAATGAGATATAATCAGTGTCTAATGCAAAAATATGAACTTGAGTCATAGAATACTATCTGAAGTGTCCTGAGACTGCTATCCCTGTTCGTGTTTGGGAAATTATCACAATGGCATAGACGGGTTGCTTTATTGATATGCACTCATGTTCCAGAAATGACAGTATAAGCTGAGTAATCTCTTTACTGAAAGTTATTTGGAAAAGAATTCAAACATAAAGTATAAGCAAGGGTGAATAGATAGGCTGTTTGTCACTTCCAGGGCTATACCTATAGTGACAGTGAGGATATGTATCCAATGCCCATTAAATGCTCCACGGTGAAGTGGTTCATAGAAACGGTATATGCCCTGCTTACTGGCATAAATTCTTTCTTTGCTTCAGTTCTGTACTGTTTCCTCATCACAGATGTCAGAGACCCTCAGGTGTTTAGGCATATCACTATTAATCTGAGCTGACCATATCAACAGTTATGTGCAGCAGGTAACTAAAACTACATTCAGGTCACAATTAATGAAACACAAAGACAACACACACAGCTTCAGTAGATTGGCATCACAAATATAACAGAGCCATCTGAAGCCACTGAAAGGGATTAAATGCCAACCAACCAACCAGCCAACCAACCAATAACTGACTGACTGACCAACCGATTCACCAACTAACCAACCAACTAACCAATCAGTTCTTCAGCAAATAGCAGATATAGCTATAGCTATTCTGGCAAACCTACATATGAGTAAATCCAATCAATCTCGTTATTCCAGAACCACCTGATATCTATATAGGCCAGCAGGAATTCACTGTCCTGCAGAATCGAACCATCGTCCTCCCATGCCAGGCTAATGGGCGACCTCGGCCAAAGATCCGTTGGGAGAAAGATGGCCAGGAAATTACATCTACGACCAACTACAGGCTGAACTACGGGCGAGTTCATTATATTACTCTGCAGACAGGGGGCCTGGCTATCCCTCACACAAGGTCAGTTAGTCAAGTAATTTGTATGCCATAGCATGAATACGATCTCATTGTTTCAGGATTCATGTAATATTTCAAAGGCAGTCTCTTTTCTGAAAATTGGAATGGTACATGTATCGAACTTCTAACTTCTTTATGAAATATTATGCTAAGGAATCTAGCTGACTCGTTTTTAGATTAAATCTATATTAGAGGAAAATCAGTAATTTAATTCAGAATTGATTTCAAATCAATTTTAGAATTTGTTATAATTTTTTTATTGTTCTTTGCCTATTGTTTATTATTTCTAACAATAGGCCTATTGATGTGTTTGTTATTTATTCATGTATTAGAAACAGTTGATTTCTTTGATCAAAGTGTATTTATAGTTGTAGTGAAAAGGTTGTTTCCTTTTATTCTTTTAAGAAATCGAATATGACTTGATGAAAATGCACACTTCTTTGACTGGACTAGGAAAAAAAATGTAATTTTTGTCAATGTTATGATTTATATTTAATGATTGTTTAGATATTTCTTTAAAAACCATCCACAAGCAGAAAGGGAGTGAATACCATTAACCACAGGCATGAAATATTGAAAAATGAAAAATCTGTATAATATTAACAAACAGTTATTTTGCAATGTCGTCTATTTGTACAATACTCAGTGAAAATATCTAAATTAAGAACATTGTGCTCATTCTTATGAAATAAAAAAAATAGTTCATATGGTTTCACATTTGATTTTAAATTTAACATTATCAAACAGGGCAGAGGATGCTGGAGTATTTACATGCATAGCACAGAATAGCGCAGGAGAAACTCGTCAGCAGCTGACTTTGACAGTGCAAGGTATGAACTCTTTGTCTGAGACAGGTCTCAGTTTTGTTTTTGCCCACTTATTGAGATCTATTTAAATTTATACCAGCTCAAATAGTGAAATCTGCTAGCATGAAAAAAAAATGCAGTAACCCTTTTTTGTCTTTGCAGTGTTAAGAAATATATGTCTTGCACCCAGGACAAATGAATCAGAATTCACACCGGGTGATTTCAAGCTATGGCCATTTCTAACTACTATCTGAATCAGGTACCAAATTTATTTCTTTGTTTTTTCCACAGAACAAAAATTTAACCATTTTTAACCTGAGAATAATAACAATGTTGGTTTAAATTTTGGTATCTGAGTTGGAAAATAGTTAAAAACGGCTGTACCTCGCGATCGCCTGGCACGTCTTCCAACTCATTTGCTCTGGGCACAAGATATATGTGTAAAGTCTGGATGTGAGATGCAAATAATTTTATAGATACATTTTTTTCACTATTATGAAAACACAGGCAAAGATGTGTTTCAGTTATGTTTCAAATGCTAAAGGCTCTCAATTTAGTTGAATGGTATAATTGCTGAATATGGAATTTCTAGTTTAAAACATTATGTTTCCTTTATTTTTGTGCATAATTTGTCCTCCTTTATTAAAAATTTTGCTCAAATTAACATAATAGTCATGATATTTTGATAACAGTTTCATTACTACCCATTGGCGACTCTGACCATAACATGTCCTTACTTATTCCCAAATACAAACCTAAGATTAAAACGAGTAAGCCTGTGAAGAAAAATGTCAGCCTCTGGGATGAAGAAAACATTACTAGACTAGAAGGCTGTTTTGATTGTACAAACTGGAATGTTTTTAGAGGAGGGGGGAGGGGGGGGGGGGTCCTGAAATCTGGATTTTGCTAAAAAAAATGCAATTTTGAGTTTTTGTTTTCTCTTAAAAGTTCAGCTTTTTCTGCGTATAAAAATGGTATCAAAAAGTGGATATGTCCATTCTAATGTCAGGTCATTCAATGGTAGGCCTAGCGCATTTTCAACCAGGATTTGGCTCCACCTGGCTGCTACATGCAGTCGTAGATCATCATTATTTGATTATATGTAGGAAAAGAGTGCATAAAACACTTGACTATGACCTCATCTAGCAAAATCATGAACTCCAGTGCCATGGATGAACATTAGATGACCACTATGAGGCGAAAAAAACTGCTGATCATGCAGATTATCAGTAGCAGGTACTCTAGAATGAATTTCCACGTTCTATTAATAGTAAAAGTTTCCTTTATTTCTGCTATTTCAGAGCTTAGTTGTGGACTATATGCCACAGTAAATGCCAAGAAACTCTTGGTTTGGACAGAAAAAGATATGGGGACCACATATAGGCCCTCAAGAACCCAGAAGTGGCTCTATTGGAGGCCTTATAATGATGGGGGTAGGGAACAAAATTCGAGAAAAATTATGCCCAGAAAGCCAGGAAGAGGCAACAGAAGACATAGAAGTCATGGAGAGAGGGCTAGTATGTAAGAGGGCTAGTATGTACAAAAAAAAAAGGCTGTTTTGAGGCCAAAAAGCTGAATAAAAAACTCTCCATGTCAATTTTTCCATGAAAATAACTTCAATGCGTTTTTCTCAAAACCCGTTTTTTTGTCAGTATTTTGCTATCTACTTTTTCGTTTCTAAACCTATTCTAACCAAATTTAACCTACGTCATGTTCACAATAAAACCAAAAAAACATACATATGCACGTCTCATTCTGGTGATAAATTTTAGAGAAAAATGGGTTTTTAGTATGAAAAACTGGCAAAATTTGAAATTTCGCTACATGGCATTTTCAAAAATTTCTAGAAAAACTTTTTATTGTGCACAATGGGCTGAAAATATGTATTGTTTTAGATATTATGTCAAAAAAGATGTTCAGCAAGTTTCATCAAGTTATGTTAAAATCTGGCGGACTAGATAGATTTTGAAGTTAGTTTTAGAGATGGTGGCCATGGCAACTATTTGAAAAAATCTGTTTTTTTGTCACTGTTTTCCTCTAATTTCAACATGCCGAATTTGGTGGAAAAGGTTAAAATAGCCTATCTTTAATAATAAACAAAATCACCTTCAGGACCCCCC
>JBCEWB010086388.1:0-12633 GCA_039654565.1 Peronia peronii
TCCCCTCCCCCCCCTCCGCCATTCTTTTTGACTCCGCTAATGCTGATTTACAGTGCAAAAATTTTCTCCACGTTTTCCTTCCTGAGTCAGGCATGGAATAAGCACTCCCAACCATTTTCAGATTACTACATTCTGCGCAATTTTGCGCCGTAAAAACGTTAACTATATCGCGTTTCTTTTATTTTCGGACACACATTGCCATCTGCTTGCCTGTTCTCCGATAGTTAGGCCAAGAAAAACCAAAAAGAGTTCGAAAATGTAGCCACTACTATCACTTTATTCAATTTTTAATAAACCGAGTTGTCCGGATTGTTGGTCATGTCCTCTAGTGTATTAAGTTAGTTACCTCTTGATAGTCCGTAAACTTCTAGACGTTTATGTAAAACAACGTCCATGATGATGTGAAGTTAATAACAATAGCAATAATAGTATAATAGTAATAATAATAATTACAACAATAATAATGATGATAATGATAAACAATAACAGCCGTAATGACAAGACTTCAGTATAACGACAATGCACGTATTACAATCGTAAGTATGACTATGAGTATGAGTGACATGTTCTTATTCTGACAGCTGTAAGATCATTATGACAGACTGTTGATTTTATGTTGTTTCGACAACGACAGCCTGAGGTATAAATAATAAACAATATGGCTGCTCTTTACCATTTTATGATCTATCTCTATGATCATAGTGCTGTGCTATAAAAATAATCTTGTCTACATATAGAAGCGTCGTTCTACTGCATTGCCATATAGGTTGGTTTTATTGTAAAATACACCATCGTTTCATGCTCATATGAGCAAAGGCCCTGGGGTATAAGACCTTATAAAATACCCATCTATTACATTATTTTTATAGCGTGCCCTTATCACATTACATATATATATATACATGTATAACTGCCACTTTGGCCGTCATATTAAAAGTGCTTTCCTTTGCCGAATAAGGAGATACAAGTAATACAAGCATTACAATCCGGCCGAGATAGCCCCCGTCGGATGGCTGAAAGGCCAAATAAACATATAATCGAATCGGGGGAAAAATCACTTTTCTCTTGCCATTTCCAACATGAGTAACAGGAAATTCTGAATAATTCAAATATGATGAAAACGTGTATTCCTCATCGTGATAATTTTATATCATAATTTGTTTGCTTATTTTTCATTCTTTATAGTTCTTGTAATAATATATCTCTTCTCCTTGGCATAGGGAACTAATCTAGCAGGCTGGGGAAAAAAAGAGGGAGGGGGCCTCATGGCATCATTCAATACCATTTTCATGACTTGAAAACTTGCACTAAGCTGGCTCTGATGCATCACACAAATTAGACTTCAATTTAAGTGTCAACAGAAACTGTCGCTCCGGTAGCCGAGTTTCTATTGTGATGTTTACTCGTATTCCAAAAATGGAAGGTTAGGCGGAAAGGTGATACAAAACAGTCATTTGACCGTCGGCCAAATTACTTCCCTTTGCTAAGTACAAAAGATATAAGGCAAGCCTTGTTTCAAAATTATAGTAATAAAAATCTCTTAATTGGAACATAAGTGAAAACAAAGTTCTGAAAAATTCACCATGTGATGAAGCTTTTTTTCCGTCCCATCCTGATAATTTTTAAAATATATTTTTGGCCCCACTTGTTTCGAGCAATAAGAGCTTAAGTTATTTTGTGTTTCTTTTTTACAATGCTTGTATTATACCGCTTGTACTTGAAACGGGAAGTAGCCTATTTGGCTGAAAAGAATGGTTCAGTTCTTTCTTACACCTGACATTTGGAGAGAAATTCTAATGAGTGAGTCTTTGACCAGCTCGGCCCTTTGATACTGCAAAGGCTAAATGCACTAAGACAAAATAAACACACAAACAAACAAACACAAACAGCTACAACAACTGGAAACAGAGAAGTTGCACACGCCACAGCTGTAAATATTTGAGGCGTTACTCATACCTTTATATAAAAAAAAAAAGCTTATCACATTTTGCCGCGTAATTTTACTTCTGTTCGTGTCTATTGATTTCACGTTATTTCACACAAAAGCCCTCCCAAGCAAAAGGAAGAGCAATTTATGTCAACATTGGGTGGATCTAAGTCAGGGCTGTAGCCAGTAGCATGCAACTACTAGGGTTCAATGTAAATAATATATTTTAACCATATCACAGCCGAAACTCGACCTACTCTGTTGCATGCCTTTGGACTTAATTCAGTATCCTCTTTCCGCTGGCGACCCACACATCTGCCCACAGCGTGGACTTGTACTGAACAAGTTAACGTTGCAGTGGCCGTAACATAATCTATATGAGTTTGAAACGATTTATCATGTTAATTGTTACAGCCCAGAATGTACAAGAGTTAATGTAATGATTTTATCCATCAACATAATACAAGTTGGCAATATTGAATCCATCGACGATGAGTCAAAACAAACACATCAAATCAAATAACCACCAAACGGGGCAAAATTAACTTCTGCTTCTCATATTCTTTACTCTGTAGCATGATGGAATGCAAGTTTTGAATATCATATGCCTAAGGAATGACGACATGTTTGAAATAAGTGAGGAAATGAGAGGCATGAAAGATAGGATATTCTGAAGTACAACTGCAAATCAGAGTAACTGTCCCTGCCCAACCTATGTGCGGAAGCCTTCTTGGCCATTCTGAATATTTTTATTATTATTTTTATTACTATTTTTCCAATGAGAAAATTATTACATGTACAAGTATTTACAAGCGCTAAGCGTACAGTGTTTTTCTTCGGTGAAAAGCGAGGACACTGCTTTGACTGATCGCATTTAACTGCCCTTGTGTAAACACAACAAAAATTATCCAACGAACTTGCCGTGACATTTTACGTGACCAAAAATAAAGTCTGTCATAATAATGGTAAAATGACAAACCAAATAAAAATGTGAAGTAAAAAAGTTTCGATTCTTTGCTAAAAAAGTTTGTATATTCCCGTGTAAATTAGATTCTAGCTAATTGTGTAAGAATGGCAGAAATGACCGGATGAAGGCAAAGAAATGTAGGGTAAAGTAAAAAAGCCAAGACGTAAAGATAAGATTAAGAGGCAATGCCTCTTACGCGAAGAATGACATGCTTCCACTTATCGAGATGCGACTGGCATGTCTTCCACAGATACAAGTGATCTACTGCAATGGTTCTCGCATTGGAACAAAGTTCGCCCCTCTAAAACGAAACTATTGTGATTCTGGATCGTACATTTCCTTCTCAATATCGACTGATCAGCAGATTATATTCCTGATAGAGTGAAAATGCATTAACATGTGGAATTATAACTACTAAATGTTATTTTCTACTTCTGGAACTCAGAATTACAAGCATAATACATGTATTAGCAATTTCATTTTAAAATTTATTCTCATTTGCTGTTCCCTTGTGACACAAAAAGTCAACAAAATTATTGGATAGTGAATAAGAAAATGAAAATAAATTATGACTGCTGCTAACCTTGGGTGAAAGGATGAAAGAGATCCAGAATTCCTACTTTAATCCTGAAAGTGTCAAATGAAGTTACTGGGAGGGGGAGAATATATTTAGCAATCTTCAGAAAATAAAAGAACAGCTTAACTAACAATATAAGATGACGTGTTGTATGATATAATTACAGTGTTATTCCAATGCAGAATAAATCAAGGGAGGCATTGAGCACGTCGGCCTCTTGAATTTCTAAGGTTAAACTGGGCCATTGCCGCAGTACTGGACAGTCAATGCTGAATTACGACGGACTGTTCTGTTTGCTGTTGGGTTTTACCTATGACAGCCTGTTCATAACTATTCTTGTAGTTACAGGTACAAAGTCAGTGGATTTTCCGATGAACAACAGAATCAGATAAATTATATAATAAAGCATATTATGTGTGTGCATCATTGGGGAACACCAGGACGGAAAATCCTTGACGATAGCGCCTGAGTGGAATTTGCCGACCGCGGTGGGAAGAAAGAGTGGGGGGGGGGGGGGGAACTGGAAGATTCAGGTCTCGCACATGTGTAACGGTTCTAATCTCAAGGGCAAGGCAAGGCATAAAAGCAAAGAAAATGATAAAGGTAATGTTAATGTGTGCGTGAGATTGAGAAATGGAAGGTAAGAATCCAACATAGAAAGTGTGAAAGACGTTTCCATGTGTGGGGAAGGGAAAAAAAAAAAGAGACAAATGAAATAACGTCGCAGAGATGGAAAAAAAAAAAAGAAGAAGAAAGAAAAAAGAAAGAAAAGGCTGGGTAAAGAGAAAGCGTGAATCAGAAAGGTGTGAAAGATAATGTAACTAAACAAGGTCATGGAGGAAAGTTTTAAAAAAAAAACGATGCTATTCTGTTGCAAAAGTTAATAGAAATTAGGGATACAGGAGGTGGGGGGGGGGGGGGGGAAAAGAAAGTGACGTAAGACTGAAAAAAAAAGCAACCAACAAAAGTTTAGGATAAATTACGGAATGAACAAAAACACATCATAAAAAATGAAATGAAAGAAAGGGAAAGAGATGTGTGAAACTGAAAGTACACGGTACAAAGTGGATCAAAGACGGCATGAAGGAACAAGGCAATAGTAAGAAAGGTTGAGGGGGGGGGTGGAGGGTGCATCGAAAGAACAAAGAGAAACACGAAAATAGAAAAAAGAAAAAACAGAAGAAAGAGCGGCAAGATAAAAAAAAAAAAAAGAAACAAACAGGAGAAATGAGAAATGTGCACGATGAAATAAAGACTGTTAGATAAGAGCCCCCATTGTGTGGACGATGTGAGCAAAAAAATAATCCAGTGAAAGAAAAAAAATGTGGATTCCCAATGAATGAAGCAGAACAGAATGTAAGACAAGGGGAAGAAAAAATATACTGACACTGATACGAACGAAGGAAAGAAAGAAAACAAAGAGAGAACGAAAGAATGAAAGAAAGAGAGAAAAGAGAAAGAAAGTAAGAAAGAAAAAGAAAGAAAGAAAGCATATTTAAGTGAGATTGAATGCTTGGTCCAAAAAATAATATATAAAATAAAATAACAATAATGATGATGATAATAAAAAGTGCAGGAGACAAATGGATGAGAAGATAGAATATAAGAAAAAACGAATGAATGAAACAATAAAACAGACAGAGAAGCGCACAAGAGGGGTGAAAGAAAAGTCGAGGTGGTGAAAATAGTGAAAAATGACGTGATAATGTTATTCATGACCGAGTCACAGCTGAGGCCACTGCGAGAGCTTTATCGAACTCTTTCATGTGGTGAGAGAAAGAGAGAGAGAGAGAGAGAGAGAGAGAGAGAGGCGGGAGGCAGGAGGAAGACGAGGTGAGAAAGAGAGGGGAGAGAGGAAAATACAGACAGACACACCCACATCTCATTATGTCCCAGCCCACCGTGACAGGACAGGACTGTCCTTTGTGAGTAATCCACTGCCACGAGTCACCCACCCTTAGTAACTGCTCACAACTGCCACAGATTTTCCCACCAAACACCGACTGCAGTACACATTATTTTACTAGAATAGATAAGGAAGTGAACGTGTCCGTAGGAACCGCTGTAGTGCTATGTTTTAGTTACCACACATATTAACGTTTAAAAAAAAAAAAAAGGTGTAGCCCAGTCTCAATAGCGCTCAGAGATTAATATCTTACAGTAATACTTTGTTACTTGAAAAATTGTTGACCATACTATAAGGACTAAGGAGAAAAAAAAAAAAAGTACATGTCCAATTGTACACATAGGAGAAAACTGAACTTTTGATTTTAAAGACGTCTAAGGTTTTTGTATCCGCAAGTTATTAATTTATGTCATTACTTTGGAAAACAGCCCCTTGATAACTTTCATTCAGTTAACTCTGATATACAGAAACTAGAAGACAACCCATGGCCTTCGCGGGAGATTTGTTTAAAAATATAGATCAAACCGACACTGCCCTGCGATACTTGCCCGTGTATGGCAAGCGTGAGCACCTCGATGTTGGTATTTTGGATGAGTAAACTGAATGTTACTCAAAGAAAACGTGTTTGATGTTTTGAACACATCATTCTAACGAGCGTACAATTCGGATCAAACACTCTCGTGAGTTTACTATTCCATTATTATCGCCTTTTTAAGATAACGTCAAATAAACATAGCAAGCTCTTTTCGCATTGAGCTTTTTTCGCCTTTTTATAAATATAAGTAGAAAACATATCATTTATATAGAACAATGTTGTGTGCCAAATTTCATATGGATACATTCAGCAGTTTCCGAATCTATAAGCGTTTATGGTTTTGTTACAGATTTATAGTATAGATTATACACTGGGTCAGTCTGACACTTTGTCACTCTAGAGCAGAGGTTCCCAACTGGTTTCCCAACCTTGGAGAGGGCAGGGGGAGGGTCGCGTAGCCTTGCTAGAAACGGTTTGAAATAAAATTAATTTCAACTCATTTATTACATGATTTTTGCCCTTACATATTTATTTTATTTTGTTTTTGTTTCCGTGTTTGCCTCCCTCTTCATCACAGAAAATAAAATGAAAATCAAGCTGTCGATAGTAGAGGATCGCATGAGTTTCAAGCTTTTGAATAGGGGGTCACGTGCGCAAAAATGATGGGAATCACTGCTCTAGAGCGAAGGTTTATTAAGGTAGTATGCGGTATTTAAAAAAGAAAACCAAACTCTGTTCAAGTTAAAATACACTGATAAAACCTTGTCATTCTGAAGGGGAAGAAGAAAAAGAAAAACACTACAGGTGACTCCCAATCTCTGCTTTAAAGGTAAAAGGAAATCGAGAGATACAAATGGATGGGGTGGATACAACAAAAACGAATGAATGAAACAACAAGACAGAAAAAACAAGTGCACACATGGGACGAAAAAGGGAAGAGGTGGTGAAAATACTGAGAAATGACTCATTACATTCATTCGTGAGCCGTAGCCGAGGCGATGGCGAGATGGAGGACGCCCTAGAGAAGCTGTCAATCTGCTTGTTAAGCGAAAAGAAGACACTGATCATCATCATCATAATAATAATAATAGCAATAATATCAATAATAATGAGCCATATTGACCGTCAACCAAATTACTTCCCTTTGCCAAGTACAAGAGATATAACGCAAGCACTGTAAAGAAGGAAAAAATCCTATTTTCTCTACCTGTATGAAACATAAGAAATAGAAAATTTGAAAAAAGTCACCATAGGATGAAAATGCTTTTTTGGTAATTTTTTCATAATTTTTCTTTTGCTTCATGAGTTTCAAATAAGGGAAAAAGTGATTTTTTTTTCTCCTTCCCTGCAATGACTGTCTTATACATGTGCCCCTTATACTTGTCGAAGGGAAGTAATATTGCTGGCTGAAAAAATGGCTCATTATAATAATAATGATCCGTCTTTCAGTAATCTTTAACACTCAAATTCATATAAGATGCGAAATTTCCCCCAGAGCCCCACACAATCACGCACGTCCGGGGCTCAGTTTTGATAATCATCAGGAAGTCAGTCATTGTGGGTGTGGGACTGCATCCACAGACTGAACGACAAACTATTTTCACCAGCGTGATCACATATGACGGTGATGATTATGCCGTGGTAAATAATTATTTATTTTGCCATCGATGCCGATTTTGTGAAAGTTATACGGTTTACAGACAAAAAGGCAGGCAGGCAGGCGGACGGACGGACGGACTGACGGACGGACACAGACAGACAGACGGCAGACAGTCAAGCATGAGTAGACTGATAGATCCGTGAATGGATATGGATACGCGGATGGGTGATTGGATGGATAGCTGGATGCAAAGCCGAATTGATGGATTGAATGAAATTAGACAAGGGCAAAGCATTTATAATAAGACATATGATACATATACAAGAGGTGATTGTGATACACTGGTACGTGTTTTCGGTCGAATGTGTAACGCGAGGCACAAAAATAAGGTCGTTGACCCCACACAAGTGGAAACTTGACTCTATCTGTGTTATAAATATGGGATCTTCTATTTTATCGCTGTTGCAGGTACTAACGTTAAAGTGAATTATAAAAGATACTGCATGTCCGAACTATTGGCACAAAACATTACAGGCAGTGGGGTTGAACAGAATCGCTGAAAATCGCGCAGAACAAGAGCGGCTGTGCGGTGGGACGGTCGCACTTGGCCAGTGCAGCACAGAAAACTCACGGTCAGCGGAAAATCCGAGGTTTTACGGTAACCATAAAAGGACTGTCTGGGAAATTCACGGGCCGCGACAGCCTCCAGGCTGAGTCTCTCTCTCTCTCTCTCTGCATGTTTTTTCTCCTTCTCTCCTCTCCTCTCACGCTCTTTCTCTCTCGGCGTGTCTTCTTTCCTCCGCTCCCGCCGTCTCTCTCTCTCTCGCCTCAACATAATGCCACTTGCTTTATTTCCTTACCCAAGAAACCATTCTTTCATCAATTTTTCATTCTCCGTCTCTTTTTCTGCAAACTGTATTGCGCACGCATGCATTGTAATAATAATATGATATAGCGACAGGCAGTGCACGCATATCCTAGCCGTACTATAACACTGTACGAAATTATCTACACTCTTTGCATTTCTAACAGTTCTATGACCAGAAAAACAGAAGAAGGAATCTGTATTGTTTCACATTGCCGTTGTACTTCTGTGACACAGAGTAAGAAAACGTCTGTTCTGCATTGTTTGTATTCCTAACAATTCTAAGACAAAGGAAGGAAACTGGCATGTCTGCACTGACTTTGCACCATCACACCGAGTGATAAGCATTGCGCAAGTGACCACCATACCAAAGGACGAAACTGCCTTCCTACACTACACGATCATGGTGAAATTATTGCTTGAGGTCCCCTATGTCTAGGGCTCTTCTGATAGCACGACAGTCTAGTCTAACACAACATGCTAGCAATCGCTCACTCAAAAACAAAAATAAAATTACCGTCCTCCCCCCCCCCCCCCCTCCCTCCCTTCCCTCCCCCCACGTCCGCAGGCTTTGTCCACTAGGTCAGGAAAAGCAGAGGCGACGGGTTATCAACCTCGTTGGATGTCTCTCCCGATCGATGCGCTTTGCCTGCGTAGAACCATCTCTCCAACTCTCGTTCTCTCGCTCTTCTTCTGTATTATTATTATTATTATTACTATATTATTTATAGGAGACAGATGGAAAGGACAATTCAAAATCCTTAATTGCCATTGGTTACATGGAACGATAATATGGATGGATGGATGGATGGATGGATGGATGGATGGATGGATGGATGGATGGATGGATGGATGGATGGGTGGGTGAGTAATGGGATGAAGAGAGAAGTTGGGTGGGTGGATGGATGGATGGATGGATGGATGGATGGACGGATGGATAGATGGATGGACGGACGGATGGATAGATGGATCAATGCGGGTTATCAAACCCCGCTGAATATCTCTCTCGCCGAGATCGATGTCTGCCTGCACTGACTCATCCTTCCGTTCTCTCTCTCTTCGTTCTCGGGAAGACATTATGTGAAGGATACTTCAATCTCACTAGTAATGGGATGCTACATGAAAAGAGATGTGTATATGTTGGTGGGTAGAAGACAAAATGGACAGACAGGACTGAAGGGTGGATGGATGGATGGATGGATGGATGGATGGGTGGATGGATGGATGAACAGACGAATGGATAAATGGATATGGATGAATGGATAGACGGATGTATGTATGGATGGATGGAGGGATGAACGAATGGATGAATGAATGGGTTGATGGATAAATGAATGGATGGATGCATAGATGAATCCGTTGGCTGGTTATTAGTAGAAGTATGTAATACAGGTTATAATATGCAAATATGCCAAGCCAAGCAAACATACACAGCAACAGTTTTATTTATTTAATTATTATTATTATTTGACATACTATTTCACACACCTACTAGATCTATGGAGACTTCAGTGAGGCTGGTCTTTCAGGAATCTTGAAAGTTTTACATGTCGGCACGGAATGTAGTTTTTACACATAATTATAAAATTTTTAAGTTGCATGCAACTATCACTTTTATAACTTCTATACTGGTGCTCCGCGATGAAAAATCCCAAAATCCAATCTACTATTTCCGTTCATTTGCCAGAACCTCCCATTTGCGCGCCCATCACTGGCTCGTGAAAGCGTCCGTCAAGGCACAGAATACTTGCGTTAAAACATAAATAATGCACGCACAACTTGGGCGTGCACGCACCAATTACTGTAATGAGCCGCGCATGATACGACTGATGACACTCAACGATGTGTTCTGACAGTGTAACAGTTTGCGATCACGCTAGGTCTAGAGTAACACCCACAGGAAACCCATTTTATTTTTATTTTATTTTATTTATTTATTTATTTTGTTTTATTTTATTTTCAGGTAGAAATTCCAGGAGTAAAAAGTATATGTTGGTTTATAGAGATGATCTTAAAAGTGCATTATATTGAAAAGGTGATTAATTTTTTTTTTGCAAATCTATTAGATATTATTCGTGCATTTAACCTTGGATGCCAGGTATGTGCCTTTTCTATGACACACGCACGATTCGCGAAAACATTGTAGGCTTCTGCTTCTCAATATGTTTCACCAACGCAAAAATATGCCGCCATTTGTCTAGTATTGTTTTTTAACATTAACGAAATCAAGAAACAGTGGCGGCTAACGATTACTATAGATGTGACGACAGACCAACCTTCAAAATGGCCTAAGCTATTGAGAGAAAGAAGAAATAAAGGTTGGTGAAGTAACTGTAACGATCTTCAAGCACCAGAGCACTTCAGTTAATTAAGAGACATCCACAAGAAAATTACTTTGTTTTTTACCAGATGGAAACTGCTGGAGTAAAAAAAAAAAATTCTTCTATGGTGTTTTATTGTAACTCTAGAAGTATCAGAAGAAACTGCTGGCGTGCTGGTCTTTTCTATAATGACATTTATTCGTGTTCAAGAACACTTCAGGCGTAATTGCAATATGAAACGAATGCCTTATTGCTGAATTGTATCCTTTTTTTTTTTTTAAGGCTCGCCTCAGATGCTGTAACATTTGTAATATTTCCTGGGAAAATTTTGCCTCAGACCGAATACTGTGGAAGCAACAATGTATTCGCGACGAACTGACACACGAGCACTGTTAGCAGAGCAGCTGCCATCCAGGAAAAGAGGGATCGGAGAAAATATTTAATCATGGCTCATCCTTGTAAGTCCCCATGTGCAGCGTCTGTGGACGGCTTTGTGCCTCGGCAACTGGCCTTCACTCCCACACAACAACCTATAGATCTATCGGCAAATGACCTGCCTGTCTTCTCATCCTTCGGAGACAACGGAAAATCCAACAATAACAACAACAACAATAACAACAACATGTATTAGAGTGTAATAAAGTATAATGCGCGAATTGTTCGGTCGTTTAGCTCCCTTCACACTTTTTGGGTTAATCTCAACATTCCTGTATTAGTTATGAGAACTATCTTTCAAAGACGGGAAGGAAGAAAGAGGCAGAGAGAAAACGTGTGGAGTTGTGGACGTCATCATGATTATTTGGCCAGGGATAAATGGAAGAAGGGGAAGACAGAGATAGAAACGAAGAAAGCAAGAAACGAAGGAGATAATAGAAAATTATGAGGGGGGAGGGGGGGGGGGGAGGAGAGAAGAAGTAGGCAGAAAAATCAGAAAGAAAACGAGGAAAACCCCAAACACGGGAAAGGTATTAGAAAGAATCCAACACTGACTGGAACAACTGCCACTTATTCCCAAACCATGTCCCATTTTTCCCATAGAAATACAAAATAGTATAATAATGGTCTTCATTCCTTTTCTGATCATTGTGGCTGGCAGGCTGATTGGTTGACTACCCGTCCATTCATGCATTCGCCTGACTGTGCAATCCATCTATCTATCCGTCCATTCATTCATGCATCCGTTTGTCCATCCATTCATGTATCCGTTGTTCATCCATTCATGCACCCGTTTGTCCATCCATTCATGGATCCGTTTCTCCATCCATCCATCTGTCCATCTATCATCCATCCACACATCCGTACGTTGGCTCCTCCGTCTGCCTATCTACCTGCCTGCCCGCCCGCCTACCCACGGACCCATCCGATCATCCATCCATCCATCCATCCATCCATCCATCCATCCATCCATCCATCCATCCATCCATCCATATCTACCTACCTATCTATCTAGTTTCGCCTGTCTCTAGTGTATGCTGTGCATGTCTACCTGCCTGGTTGTTTAGCAGTTCGTCCTTCAGTCTCTCTCTCACACACAGACACAACACACACACTGACAGAAGATGATGATCTCGTAATGACATCAGCAGGAGAGCTCCACGCTGGCTAGTGTATTATGTGGCATGGCGTGACTCACAGAGAACAGACCCACATGTACTCTGTAGAATGCATTACGATAAAGAACAAACTACGGGTTGTGCATACTAAGGTGTGACAATGGTATGCGTGCATGCAAAGATGTGCGTTTTTTTTTTTTTTTTAAAACTTTCAAACGTCTCAAGCCTTTTCTATCACTTCTTGTCAGTATGATACCTAAATTTATCCCTTCATCTGTCTGTCTGTCTGTCTGTCTGTCTGCATGCATGCATCTATCTATCTATCTATCTATCTATCTATCTATCTATCTATCTATCTATCTATCTATCTATCTATCTATCT
>JBCEWB010086399.1:0-10535 GCA_039654565.1 Peronia peronii
GATGTCCTCAGGCACAATGATGTTCTTTGTTCTGACAATGAATGCCTTCTTTTCTATCCACAATCGGAAGAGAGGAACGCGGGAGAACGCTGGTCTAGTAGAATATAGCTCTACGTGACGTCTGTGACCATATTCAAAATTGATGCGCCAATTCATATTTATTTATTAGCTTCGGCCTTCTGTTTAGACAATCCGCTGCCCTTTTGGGTAGATAATGAGTGACTACTTAAGTGTTGTTTTAGTACATCGTCTCTGTGACACTTGTCGTCTTCGATTCACTCTCCCTGACGCTGTAGACAGTATATGGATACTGGATTGAGAGAAAAGCTTCAGTCCTGTGTCAAACTTCCCTTCTCTGTCACATCTCCCTGAAATCTCTTCTCGTTATCAGCACCCATCTCGTCGATGTTCTATTAGCCCGTCTTCCTCTTCCCCTTTACTTTTTTTCTTTAATTTTCTCTCATCCATTTTGTCTGGTCACATACTATCTTGTTTCCATCTTTACTCTTTGGCGCCCTCTTCACTTCTTCCTCTATTGCCTATCTCTCTTGCCCTCACACTCGCGCGTCTCTCCGCCCGCCGTCTATCACAGTGTTACACATTTTTTTTGGTCTTTCCAGTGTGGGCACTTTTATCCAATGATTAAGCACGCAGATTCACTTAGGGAAGATAGTTTGTATGGAATAGGAGAAGGAGTTACCAAATTACCAGTGTATAGAGAAAAACCAGAGGTCAGAGGCGCCCTCAGCTGTAGGATTTAGCACTTCAGCAGAAAAACCACTTGAGTGTTAAAGTGCCGCTGCCCCCTGCAGGGATAATTCCCGGGGCAGATTAGCTTCAATAGAAATCTGACATCCCTCGCCACCTAGGACTGTATGAAGGGATTAGACAGCTCTGTGGGATACACACTGTCAGGTCACGGCTAACCACAAGATAGGCAGAGAGAATACAGATCATTGTTATAAAGGAAGGTTGACCTACTAGCAACCGCACGGAGGGGTGTTCTGGAGTTCAGCATTAAATTTTTGCAAAGAATGACGAGCGGCAGGTTCAGCATTTTGTGCACCTTAGACCATGTCTATATCATTCTCTACATTTGATTTAGCTGATCAAGCCTTGTGTGTGTGCATGTATGTGTGGGTTGGGGGGGGGGAGGGGGAGGGGAATGAAGAAGAAAAAAGACATTTGATAAAAAGGACGGTGGGGACGTGGTGGTCGGTTCTGAAATGTCCAAAACTTTTTACTTGATGAACTATCTTTTTGTATGCGTGTGTTTATGTACCACTATATATTATAGACATGATGGGTTGAACACAAGCAAATCCGATCAGTTTGTGAAGGAAAAAAAAAAAGGGAGAGAGAAAAGACGAAGGGGGGAGGGGTGTGTCGTTTGTGCTTGTATGTGTCAATCATTATAAAGACATCAAAAGCAATGAGTGGCTAGATACATGGCTGGTTCTGTGCATACTGCCTGTACCCCAAAGTTTGTGATAGCGGCTTGCACGACTTCCACAGCCGGTACCCAGTGCTAGAAGGCAGGCTGGATGGGATATCCAATTGCTAGTCTGGCTGCCAACCAAAACCTTTGTGATGATGTTTGTCTGTCTGTCTTCTGCTTCACTCATACCGCTCCTGTCAGTGTCGGGCGTGCCGTCTCTGCCAAACTCAGAGGAGATGAAACAAAAACTGAAGCATATGGAAAAGAAAAAAAAATGAAAACTGAATTATAAACAAAAATGACAAGAAGGTTTGAGAGTTGGTCAGATTTGGTTTAACTCTGTGAATGCTGAAGAACTGATGTGATGAAATATTGGCTTATTCCATTTTTGCGGCAGAAATCCTTTGAATAACATACAATATCGTCGCCTCTGTCGACAGTTGTTGTTTACATACTACTGTTTTTGTAATGTTGAAAACTTAGGCTTTCAAGTGTAATATAGAAATTTCCCAGTGAATACGAGCATAAAATGTAGCTTGCATAGTCCAGGTAAATTCCCAATTTAAATCAGGGAACGCAGTAGTGTGGAGCGTAATCTGTCTATGTATTTGAGATGCGACACGATGAAATCGGGCGCTCGTCAAACTGAGGTGATCGGAGAAATCACGTATTTTTCAACAGTGAACCAGTTTTTAAGGCATTTTTTTTTTCTTCACAGAACAGTTCTATATCAATGTAAAAATGTATTTCAGAGTTAAATTTGCTGAAAAACATTCATTACAAGCCCAAAAATTGTAATTTAGCGGCATGGGCTAACAAAGATTAATAAGGATTTACAAAAGTGATCGGCAATTTTCTCATTAAATTCAGCTGCAGCAACAGGTCACCCCCATCGTCTTTAATTGTCAATAGCTCCTTCTACACAAGATAGAACAAAAATTTTTCCACACACACAAAGGGAAATGAATAACCTTCCCAGTGATACCAATAACTCCATGTGCTCAAAATTTGACGAAAGCCTGATTTCATTGTGTCGCATCTCATTTAAGGCTCATAATCATAAACGAATACGATGAATCGGCTAAGAAGAAGAAGGAAGAGAGACGACCGGGAAGAACCTGGTGCTCTATTCTGTTATTATTTATTGTTATTTTTCTTTTGCTGTGTTTGTATATAGAGAGAGATCCGATTGGAAATGTGTTTTTGCTTCTTTCCATTTTCCTGCAGTTCCTAGACAACACAGCGGCAGCCTACATGTAAACCAGCAGGAAGTCACCCGTTACGCAAAATTTTTTTTGTTTTTTGTTTTGGTTTTTTAGTTTTTGGCAAGCTGAGGACTCAGCTGTTGTTAAATGGCTCCAGTTCTTACGTTAAATGGTGTAAATTTGGGGCAGAGCCAAGGGAGGGATATGTGCCGTGGGTACTGTTCAGATCACACACTGATCCAGGGCATTGTGAGAAGCTGTGTAGAAGTGGATCTAATCTGCGCAACGCTTTGTGTCAGCCAGAATGATTTATCCGTAGGGAAAATGAACATCAAAATTGCACATTACAACTGCAGGAACGGAGCTTATGAGCTAGGTTTGATGTAGAATAATGGATGTAATCTTGTGAGCCTGCAGAATGTTATTTGCTGTTGGTTGGAGGGGAGGGAGAGGGAAGTGTGATGGTACAGACGAAGCGGACAACAAATGGCTCAAATAGTTTCGTTTGCTGTATTTGGAGAAAAGGACTGTTGACAAGAGATTTATGATGGCATAGATGTCATTCAACTACATCACCTGTTCATTCTTTCTTTCATTCATCTGTCCATCCATCCGTTCGTCCATTAATCCATCCATCCATCCATCCGTCCATCCATCAATCCGTCCATCCATCCATCCATTCTTGTTGTGTGTTCGGATGTGTATATTGTTAAAGTGGTTAGCTTTGTTCAGTATAAAGTTTCAGTGGGTTTCTGAGCACTACATAATTTATCTGTCATTTAGCAAAGACAGTAATCTTGAAATTGCTCATCAAGACAACTTGAATAAACGTGCATTTCGTAGAAAAAAAATCATACTCCGTACTCATATGAGTTTACAAAGTCAGGCCAAGTGACCAGAGTTAATGCTTTTCTCTCCCCTCCACAGACTCCAACGAGAAAGAAGCCGTCCTGACAGAAGAACATGTCATCATCATCGCCTGCGTCTGTGGTGTCATCATCGTCACCCTTCTCATCGTCCTCTTCTGCTTCATGTTCCGCAGGAGAAGAAACGCAGGTAAGATAAGATAAGATAAATTTTATTTGTCCTCAAAAGGAAATTCCATTCACAGTTGATGAAACACATTGTAATGTAAGGTACATTCACACTCACTTGCATTTATGAATAGCATCAGAACCAGGCAGGCTCAAGAAACATTGCCTTAACTTGACAGGCGTGTCGTTGATGGTAGGAATGAATTTCTGATACGCTCAAGATTAGTTCGTTTATGAAACAAACGTCCACTTCATTGGAAGTTGTAAGCCCAACTTTCTGGTAGCCAAGCAGGAAAAGGTGCTATGGGATTTCCATACTTACTCAACTAGTGTTTCAATCCAAGCCGGTTTAGAGAGCAGGAATGACAAAAGTTCCTTTTTAAGTGGGAACATGGACTTTCGGGGAGGCTATCTTTGGTTGCCAGAAATTTTTATTTTTTATACTGGAATATTTCAGTTTTTTACATCCTTCTTCAGAGATAAAAATCATGCGGGAAAACATAGTGAGTGAAATATTCCGTCCTTTTGCTCGTAAATTGTTTGCTATCCGTGAGGGAATAATCCAGATCATTGACACAACTCCACCTCCCCCTTTTTTCCCCGCCCCCCTCACCCCTTCACACCCTTTCCTCTATTTCGGAAAAATTAAACCTGTTACATTTTACCTCGGCTTTCTCGTAACAGTAGGAGATACTATGTCCTCCATGCCTTTAGTTTTCATATCTTTGGACAATGATTTACTTCAGTCCTTTCTTTGAAGAACTTACTATATTTTCCTCGCCACGATTCCTCATGCTGGCTGTTTCAGTAAGTGAACTCTGTTGTCATCTCTCACACAAGGAGATGACAAAGAGGATGGGAGGAGGGAGGTGGGTTAGGAAGGAAGGAAGGAATGCGCCTTATCTTGTCGAATCTCTGGTCTCATTATTGTGGTGATGATATCTGTGCGTGCGTGAGTTCATACGTACATGTATACTTGTGCGAGCATATGATGACAGAATGCAGTCACAAAACTCAAACGTACATTGACAAAACAATGCGGCTGTTGCCTGTTTATCGCAGTTCTGTTTGTTTTCTGACCTGTTCAGATGTAACCTTTCTCTTACCATGGGCCATTCAGGGATGCCAAATGTCCTGCTGTAGTTAGGGAAATTGACTTTTTGGTTGTCTTCAGTTCCTTTCTTGGCAACGGTTTTTACATCTCAGTGCAACAGTGTGTCGTGGAAAAATGAAGGGTGAAAGATTTTACTTCTTGTGGAGCGAGATTGACTTCCTTGACTATTAGAAGACAGCCCATTACAACACTTCGTTTTCTTAGAACAGTAACTGTGTTCATTCTCTGCGAACTGCGTTCTGTTTACATGAGTTAGCATGGAAATCTCTCAAGTAAATCTCGATAGCTTTGAAACAGCCCAAGTGGCCTTTCCAAGGAAGGGTTTTTGTGAAAGAAAAAATTGTACGCACGACGTTTTTCGGTTAACCTATTCACCGAATTGTAGCTGTGCCATAATTATCAGCTTCTCTCTTGGAGACGCTAGCAGTCTTACCTTCTTACCTTGCCTGTCAAGCAGATCAGTTTCATTCTAGCGCGTTAAATGTTCTCTAGATGTTGAAATAGACACGGTAGAGGTACATCTCTTTTCAGACAAATCGCTTTTTTTTGTCCAAGTACTGGAGAAATAATGTTACATATGAGCGCTTCGTTTACCTAATCATAGAACTTGAGCTGTGCCATATCAGCGTCTGGCGAGGAGCAGCAGTCGTGCATTGTTGTCTTCTCTGTCAAGCTCATCACTGGCATCTCCGGCACTGGCACAGCTCACAAACCTGGTAAGCGCCCGCGCATTCGACTCCGCTTCCTCCAACCCCGAGATGTTTACCTGACTCAAAAACAAGGATGATTTGAACATTTTTGTACCCTCTCTGAGCTCATCAGATTAACAGCGGCATTGATAGTGAAAGTGCAAGCATTTGTTGTTTCAATGCTCCCGAGGCGGTCTAGGCTTATGTTCACTCAAAGCAGTGTTGCTTTTTGAGAGAGAGAGAGAGAGATGTCAGACACTTTGAGTCCCGCTGCTGTTACGCACTTCTCACATTGATTACCTTAATCCGTAGTCATTAGTGGCTCCGTCGCCTAAGTTCATTTTGTTCTTTGCTTCATAGTTAAGGTGTTAATCACATTGCCCAAGCTGCTCTTTAGGAAGGCTCGGAAATCTTCATCAGTCAGCAGCAAGAAAACGTTTGTTACATGATTTTGCAAGCCAGGTAAACAGCTTGTCATCGTAGCATTCAGGCCTCAGGGGAATTTTACAAATAATGCATACAGGCGCCGCATTCTCAGTTCGATGGATGTTTCTTAATGAGCCCTTTTAATTTTGTTTTATTTTATTTTATTTTATTTGTTTTCAGTCACTTAATATACATCAATTATAAAACAAGCATTATCAAAAAGAAAAACGAAAAATCGTGGTGTTTGCTTTTTTTATTTGAAATACCCCCAACAGAACATTCTGGAAAAAACTCAAATGTGATTAATATAAAGCGTTTTCTTCTTATCGTATTTTTTTCAGGATATTTTCTTTTGGCATGTCTCAGTTAAATGTACACCCCCCTCCCCCCCCCTCCCCTTTCCGCTTTCTTTTCAATGTTTGTTTTATACTGAAAGAATTTGGCCAAATAAAAAGTTTTTTAAAAAACCCTCGTTTCGACTCATATACTATGTAAATAAGACATTGCCTATTTTGTTGATTCTCTGTACTTACTATTCTGGAGCACAAAGTTAGTGGAGTTAGACGAATCACCATTAATAGATTAACTGATTTCCATAGGTGACGCCGTATAATGATTATCCAGAGCCCAGCAAGAACATTGTTTATTCAGCCTGTCCTTAATATATAGACGCGCAGAAGCAGTTTCCCCGTTAATGTTTTTAAAACAATGACGGATGAGTCCCAGTTTATCTGATAATGATTCAATCTGCATTTTTGTGATGCTTTCTACCTCGGAGAATTTTCTGTTCAGCTTCTGCGGGCAATGAAACCATTTTTTATTTCATGGTGTGAGGCGAAGAATAATTGCAGTGATGCTATCAGCTTTCATAGGTTTTAGCAGTGCCATGTGGGTTTCAAGTGTGCAAGTTTTTAATCTACTTTTCAGTTTTAAATAATAACAATAATCATAAAATAAGGTCTCTATAAAATAGTTCACATCTATATAACATTTCCTCGGTTTAAAGGAGAGAATCTTTTTGTATCTGGCGAAACCAATGCAGTCATAAAGGCTATATTACGTTGGTGAGGTTTAGTTTTCAACTGCAGTCTCGATTTTGTTTTCCCAATGGCCGGAATTTTCTTGAACTTTATCGTTTACCGTTGGGATCAAGAGATCCCTCTCGCTGTTCTGTTCCGGTAAGATTTTATTACATACAGAATGTCGCACTCTTTATTGACATGAAAGGACAGACCCTGAATGGTTGGAGCCAGAGCCGGAGCGAAAGTTCGTACTGGCACAAATAACTTAGATTTTGTCGAAAGATTTGGAGTTCAATCGATGTAGTTTATAGAGTTACTGGAGATGAAACAGGAATTGTTGCACAGTGTTAAATCTGCTGCAGAAAACCCCTTTAAAAAAAAAATGGCTTTGTTATGTTTTTCTGTTTTTGAGTAAAGACAATGCAGAAATGTTAAACATCCTGTGCTACTAGTATTGTGCCACAAGTTCCGTTTTCTGTCGTGAATCAGACGTGTTATTTTTCTAAATATCACCGAGACGTATTTGGATTTGGAACGGTTAGGTTTTGTCCTTACAAGCGATCTCGGCCTTAGTGTTTTCTAATCAAAGGTTGCCGAATGACGCGGGAAGTAGACGTCTTCTTAGTGAGCGGACATTGTTTAGCACCGCCCATGAGTCAATATCAGACTTCTGATTGTTGTTTGTCAGGACCGTCCACCTCTCTGGCTCCTGGCATTGGAGCAGTGTGCTTTCTTCCGCCTGTCCTGTGCGACAATAGCGCTATATAAATATGCTTTTTATTATTATGCTCTCCCCCTCCTCCCCCGGAAAGGGGGAGGGGATCATTAAAAGCACAAACAACACAGAGAGAGGCCGATGGAGAGAGGAAGAGAGACAAGAGGAAGAGAGAACGTTGATGTGCAGAGGCCAGAGTTATTGCTGCTGCTGCTGCATAGGCCTATGTAGGGATAAGAGTGCAGTCCCGCCAGGTTCTGCCTGTGTGACCCTCACATGATCTGTCAGTCTGTCTGTCTGTCTGCCCGGGGAATCACGTTGTAGACAAAGCGGACGTACGTTGAGCACACGGTAGAAAGTGCAGCTCTCGCTCTGGCCAATTACAGAGTCTCTCTCTCTCTGTGCCTTCTAGCTCTCTCTCTCTTTCGCCCTCTCCCCCTCCCCCTCTCTCTTTGTCTCTCCCTCTCACTTCTCACTCTCTCTCTCACTCCCCTCTCCCTCCCCCTATCTCTCCCTCCGTCTCACTCTCTCCCCTTCGCTTTCCATCGTTCTTCGTTCTTTCCATCCCCCAATCTCTCCCTCTGTCCCACTCTCTCTCCCTCCCCCCTCTCCTTTCCTTTCCCCTTCTCTGCCTCCCTCTCTCTTGCCCCCCTCCCCCTCTCTCTCCCTCCCTCCCAGCCTAGCGAGCCCGGAGAGAGAATGGTCTCAAAGACAGTGTTATTATCCTTTTAGTATCATCTTTGTTCCCTTTTCCACCTTCTCTGGCTTTTCACATCTCTCCTTTGTCTCACCTTTCTATTGTTTCTCCTTTCCGTTTCATCCATTCCTCATTGTTTCTCTCTCTCTTTCTCTATGGCTCTCTGTCTGGTATTTTTCTGTCTTCTTCATGTTTCTCCATCTTTGGTTGTATAGTTTCCCCACTCATTCTCTCAATGCACGTTCCTGTCTGTCTGTATTCGTCATTTCATTTTCGCTTTTTGTTGTTGTTGTTGTTGTAGTTGTTGTTGTTTTATCTCTCTGTCCTTCAGCCTATGCTGTGTGAGAACATTGCTGTCTAGGCTAACAGATACACCCTGGTGGGAACATAATACCATTAAAGAATTGCTTGATACTGACGTGGCAGTGATAAAACAAAAAAAACGCTACAGAAGACTAGCTTATGGTCTGGCACCTTTTACAGATATTGGATGGCTATCTGACCTCCAGAGCAGAACTATGTCAACTAATAGCCATGATGAGAGTGAAACCAAGTTTAGACGGTATGGAAAACAGACATAGGCGAGCAGACAGACATACGTACACAGACAAGACAAGACAAGCGGGCAGACGGAAGTAAATTAGAATAGGGACATATCATCATGTAGAAGAGAGAGAGAGAGATGTGGATGGGAAAAAAAGACCGAAGAAAAAAGAAAGAGATGGGCAGGTAAAAGGGAAAGACGATGGAGAAGTGGCTAGTAACAGAGTGTTCTCTCTCTCACTCTCTCTCTCTCTCTCACTCTCTCTCTCTCTCAGAACTGATTTTGGACATGATTAATTGAGATTTGTGTGTGAGAGGTGAGAGCAGGTGAACAAGGTAAAGGAATACCTTAGCAAACAGCCTGGCTACCCGTGAGACGGAACCGAGTGAGACCTCACACATTGAGGCCGAGTTTGATGTCTTTTGGCACAATTATTGGCATGAACTCAGGAAGTGGCATAGAATCTGTGATTCTGTTAGGACCTCCAGGGTTTATTTAATGTACCTCGTACATAGATTGCAACCACTGATGTGGTTTATGTCTTTTAGGACCGGTACTTGGCATAGGCTCAAAATTTGGCACACTCTACGGGTTCGTCTGTCATGTGCTACAAGGCTCATTTAATCCTTCAGGTGCTTTGGCCCATAACTTTGGCTATCATTTTCCACCACATGTTCCTCATTGTTGTTGGTACTGTTGACTGGTACATTCGGCATGCTTTCTGCATTTCGCTCGTTCAGTATCAGGTACGGATACTGCAGCCACTGACATAGTATTGTCTTAAGTTCAGTTCCTGGCCCTGCTACTTTTAGACGTCTTTCACTTTTATCTCACGAACAATCAGCGCGGCTTCTGCTTGAGAGCATTAAGTTCGTTATTTTGGATGGCAGTTACTGCACTTTTTACCATGTGCTTGTCCTAGGATATATCCAGCCTTTGTCAGAGGCTCAGTTTAGACTCCATGTAACTAGTGCTGCTGTTTCTAGACCTTGCACTTGATAGTTTTTGTCTAAAAAAATCAACATTTTTTTGTTCCACATGGGCTCATTAAATTTGACACTAATACAGTTCTTGACATGAGGAAGACAGCCACAAGTTCATCCTTTGTTGCTTTTATATGGTTTCATGTAACTCCTCCGGGTGTAGCACTAATATATCTAGTATCTAGCCCTCTTTTCACTCCGAGATGGTTTCGTGATGATTTCGGCCAGACTGGAAAGCAGTTTGTCCATGTTAGTTTGTATGTCCATTCTTTCATGTCGGCATGTTCTGTTCGGTGATCTTTCGTGGACAGCCGTCCCATATTCAGATAGTTTGTGTATCGTTGAACTACAAACTAGCGGCCCAATCCTGTGAGATCGGAGATAACCACCCTCAGGTGGTTGAAAGGCTAACAGACACCTTAGCCTACGGTAACCAGTGAGATGTCTGTTCTTCCCAACATCATTGATACATATGTACGCTCCTTCTCTCTCTGTCTTTATCTCTCTGTCTCTCCGTCCATCTGCCTGTCCATCCGTCCGTCCATTTATCTGTCCGACTGTTGGTCTGTCTGTCCTCTGTCCATCTGTCCATCTGTCCATTGGTCTGTCTGTCTTTTGTCCATCTGTCCGTCTGTCCATTGGTCTGTCTGTCTTTTGTCCATCTGTCC
>JBCEWB010086410.1:0-12632 GCA_039654565.1 Peronia peronii
TATGGACTATAGATCTAAAAATGTGTCTAGGATGGTCTGAGGAGGGATGTAAGTAGTTGTGAGCGTCAGAGGGTTTTAGAAATGTCTTGAAATTCCAGACATAGAGTGTCAACTTGTAATTAATTAAAAACACAAAAATAAACCAACAGCAACAATGCAGCTTCAGTAAGCTGAAACCTTACGATATGTGATGGAGCGTCACGTTTTCCAGCCTGCTTGGTTCTTACTAAGGGCGACCAAGTGAATAAACAAGTTCATGTAATAATCAATTTCCTTTTCATTCGGACAAAATACCATCAGAAGCGCCATTTTTTAAATTATCTTTTAAAATTTATCTTTATCACCATCTTTGTTTGTCATCAGTCTCTTTCCCTTCCCTTCCTCCCTCTTTCTTTATAGATACCATAAGTACTATCTCCCCCCCCCCCCCCCCTCCGCTCTCCCACCCCTCCTGAAAGTGTGAACAGCACGCAGTGATAAACACAGAGCGCAACTGGCAAACAACGTTGACTTTCACCAAGGGCAACATGCAATCCCCTGTCCTTGACAAAAAGGAATCAGCTCGAGGTTCACCAGATTCCTCCTGATAGCTTTTTTTTTTTCTTTCGTACTTTCTTTTTTAGCACTGGGTTCCTTCTGGGGGCAATGGGATACTTCTTGACGAATTGTGCACCCAGTGTTCTCCTTCTATCGCGATTGTTGACTGACGCCTAGGTCTCCACAAACCTTTACTTTCTTTGTCCGTTCACGGATATTGTTCAGCTGTCTGTTTTCTTGAATACTTCATTTTCACAGTCCGTCTACTGTTCCTTGTAGTAACTTTACCAAGGCCACTGGATCTTGTTAGATGGCCGTAGTATTTCAATTTCAATTTCTTGGACGGTTGTAAGAATGTCTTTCCGGGGGCCATTATATGGTTTGGTGGCTCTACGGGCCTCTTCGTTTGTAACATGGTCCAAGTGTGATATACGGTACCCAAAATATTTCGGTAGCACTCTGAGAGTGGATCAGGAACATTCAATCTTCTTCCTCTCCCAAACTCAATGAATGAACAAGTAATAGATATAAGCATTTTCATTGGAGACAAAGCGGAAAAATCGTTTATTTTAATCTGATTCCCAGATAATAGTTTTTAAAATGGCTTGTTATTACCATGCAGTTTTCCATTGTTGGAAGGCTTATATTTAGTAATATAATTTTTGTAAAATACTTTTCACATAGCTTTACGATTTACATGCATTCTCATTGTCTACAAACGTTGTGAGAAAGAGATGAAGTACACAAGTAAGGAAAGACTTTGAAAAGACGGCGTGATTATTTTGTAGCACCGGTACGGAAAGACAGTTACTGTAATTGTTGCCACCAGTATAAACATCGTTACTTTAACACTGTCAATTAACAGATGCCCCAAACTTGGTTGGGAAAATAGTTACATACAACCGATGAAAAACTTCATACAAATTAATACATATTGTAACATACGAAAAAGGATTTTAAATAAACATGAACAAATTTAGTGTTTAGATAACAAAGATTCGAACCTACAACGGACCTTCCTCATAGAAGGCTACTATCGTCATCGTTGCCTTTTCATCGTCATCATCATCTCTCTCAACCATCAGGATAAAGAGCCCGAGTCGATTGTTAATTAATACATTAATACAATGGTAAACAAAATCAAAGTTTCTCAAGTACAGACGAGTTTAAACAAGCATTTCATGTGCGACAGTTCGGTGCAGTCGAAAAAGAACTGTTCACATAACATTTTCTGGATCAGAACAGAAAATATCAGAGACAAATGGCGTTGAGGTGTCAAGCAAGAGAGAGCGGTCAAGAGTTTCCATTGCTTTCGGTTTTCTGCTACTCCCAGCAATATGATGAATGACCAGTCCTTGCTTTGGCATTGTCAAGCTGGCCTTACCTGGTCTGCCTCCTCTGAGTTTGTTTTTCACTGTGTCCTTTATAAGTTACATCAGAAATGCAGAGGTTCATCATCAACATCGTCATGTTTCTCATTTTTGTCTTCTCTCTCTCGTTTTCCATTATTAGATTTTGAATAATCCAATGTGTCTACGAGTCAGTGGCAACACCATCAGTGGACGACTAGGCAACCGAAAGTTACACCAGTACATCAACTCGCGCTTCAGTGAGAAGCCACGGCCAAACGTGTAATATAAAATGTGCGCCGTTTTCGCTCTCCATCGTCTGGTTGTGTGTGTATTTGTAAGTAAACAAATCACAGCAAAGAAGAGCTGTTAACAAAGTCCGTCCCTTTGTTTTGAATCGTTCCCGCAAACACACGCTGAAGTGTCTCAGAAAATGTTATGTAAATAGTTCTTTTTCGACTGCACCGAACTGTCGCACATGAAATGCTTGTTTAAAGACATCTGTACTTGAGAAACTTTGATTTTGCTCTATATAGTTAATAGGAAACTAAAGAGATTTTTTAAGGTTGAAAAGTAACAGCATAAAATACACTGATGAGCTGGCGGAGACACACAAACAGACAAACAACCCAATAAGCAGATAGATAGACACACAGACAAAGACGGACACACAGACAAGTATATAAATAGACAGATACTCAAATAAAACAAACATAGTCAGTGACTCGGACTTCAGTAGTAACTACAAATGAAAAGTGTTACTGAAAATCCTAAAGTTGATGGCATAGATAGAAGTGCATCCGTATTATTAATTAACTATTGGTTGTTCGGTGACTAATGAAGGCCCTGCGCATAAATAAAACCACAAGTGCATCATTCGAGCTAGCTCATGCAAGACACTCTTGTGCACGAACACTTTTAGAAACACTGTCCGGTATTAAAACGGAACAAAACAAAAGTAGTTATAATCATAATTATGCACATCCTAGAAGGGTTTCTCGTGACATCCATTTATATAAATCTCTCTCTTTTTGTTCTTTGTCAATGCAACGTTTATGACAGTGGAAATCAACACTTGAGCTGAAATGTCAGACGGCACCGTAGGAGATTTTACGATAGCTGATCCTTTTCTAATGCCATCGTCCCCTCTGACGTCTCGTTGGTGATTCATGGCTTAAACAATAATATAACAACGAGAAACAATGTTCAGGCTCTCACTCCTTCGTTTCTTCTCTGCAGTTGGCATTATTCTCTTGTTGTTATAAAGTGTCGTTTTTGTTATTTTGTTTTCTCTCTCTCTCTCTCTTCTTTGTGAGTTTTGCTTGCAACATGATTATTCAAAGACTGTTGCAAGGATAATTATAATGAAGAAAGCATTGACATGACTTTTACTCAAGGGCCCTTGAAAAGACTAATATATATGAACTCTTTACAGAACTTTTTACAAATTTTATTTTATTTTTTTTGGTTGATCAGACAGATACATATAATGATTTCATGTATGAATATTCTATTCATTCTGTGTACCGCATGAATCTGTTACTTTTGTATCAGTATTTACAGAAACTGATATTATTGATTCAACCCCCTTCACATAAAAGAAGACCACAACCACATTATTAAATGAAACATTTCATCAAAATTTGCCCCTTGCAACTGAAGATATTTACGATAAAGCTTAAACACTTTGATTTATAACAACAATAGAATGCACATTTAAGCAACAGAACACGAAAATAACACATTTGAAGTATTTTTTTCCCCTATCTACTCTTCTCTCAATATAATTTGGATGAACCAAAAATTTTGTAGATACTCATTCTGAGTATTTTTTTCCCCTATCTACTCTTCTCTCAATTTAATATAATTTGGATGAACCAAAAATTTTGTAGATACTCATTCTGTAATCTTTTAAAAGTCCACAATCACTGACAATACTTCCTCAATATGCTTTCTGGGCATCATGACGAGTCGTTCTGTTTATTATTGCTTTTTATCTTATAACGACTGTAAGTTTAAATGACATAACAGTGACGAAACATTGTATTTGCATGAGAAATAACCTGACTCTTTAAAAACAATTACGCCTACAACGGTATTCATCTATATATTGCTTTACACATCTCGTGGTCCCATACCTCCACCTTTGTTATAGACGCAGTCGCTTTGCTGCTTTCGATGTTGACGATGATGAACATGTAATACATGCAACAATGCAGGCTCTGGTTCAAAACCCTAGTGTAGAGGCCAAACACAATTATAATGTAGGTCCGAAAGCAATCACCTCATTTATCATCCAGTATTCTCTCACAGCATTTTTTATTTTGTTTCATGGGTGGCTTGTAATATTGTGTTGGAATCGGAATGAATTTATTAAAGTTTTTATTTTAAATAGAAGCATTCACCAATAATAATAACAATAGTAATAATCATAATAATAATTTAAAACATAATAAAGAAGAAGAAGAAGAAGAACTAGATCTACAAGGCGGTAATGCCGATGATGATAGCAATGATTTTATCACAAGAATAGTTTCGTTCACTCGTGAGAACTGTTGCAATGTTGCACCAAACACTGTAGTTATACATTCAGCCATCGTCTCCAGCAAGGATGGGATCATCCACAAGAACAAGCGTTCAACTCTGTGGAGGCTCGCAACGGGTACGTGTAGGCGGCTATTAGATTCATACACACTTGAGAAAATGAGTGTAACCTTCTCAAACTTCTGAGACAGCCGAAGAGTCTATGTTCACACTTTTTTGCTTTCTTTTCTTTTCTTTGAAATACATGCCATTTTGTGGTATGAGTCACGTAGGCTACCCTTTAGACTAAGTAGATCTATAAAAATAAATGTAGCGAACAATTAAGAGTCTTGTAATTAACTTGAATTTTGACCTGGTCGATTCTTCATGTCCCGAAACTTCAGATTCCAAACCGAAAAAGATCAACGCCCTCTGTGCCATTCTATAATTAGCTTAGTTAACAACTAACATTTCTGATCTTGATCTAATAATAAACTATGCTGCTGTCGTTGTCTAAGACACATTCGCCACGGAAAAAAAAATCTCCATAACTAGGTGTGGGTGGATAGATGGGTGAATGGATGGATGGATAGATAGATGTATGGATATACGGATGGATGGATGGATGGGTAGACAGATAGACGGATGGAAGGATAGAAGGGTGGGTGGATGAATAGATGAATGGATGGATGGGTGGATGGATGAATGGATGGATGGATAGAGGGATGAATAGAAGGATGGGTGAACTGATGGATGAATTGAATAAATAGATGAATGGGTGGATGAACGGATGGATGGATAGATAGAGGGATGGATAGAAGGAAGGATAGAAGGATGGATGGATGTTCTTCACACTGAAAAGAATAGCAGACATACGTAAGCCTGAATATTACGTATTATTATGAATTCATACCATTTTAAAGGGAAAACAGTCTTCATTATATTCTGAAAAAAAAAAAAAATCACTCTCGGAGGATATGCAATGCAGCTCAGTCACGCATTTCAAACAGAGAAGTTATCGTTGAAAGACGTACCGCATTGTACACTTTGTAGATATTAAATGCTGAACAAAGCAAAGCTTTCGTCGCCTAGCGAGAGGCATTTTGCGCATGGCAGTTGCACCGTCTACGGCGTGAGCGAAACAATGATGCTTTTTATGATGCACTGTATTAGTAAGTATTACTCAGGGCTTTGGTGTCCCACTTAAAATCAATTATTTCTGAAAGCTAATTTTGAACCGGTATCTCGATAATAACATTAGTATGGGGTTTTCCTCGTTACTCTTATTTTTCTAACTGTGATGAATGAAAGCATGACATTGTAAGTACTGTATAGGTATGACGTCCTAGTTATCTCAGGAGTTGGCAAAATGGTACAATAGATTGTACTTTATACTATACTGTTCATGTAATGTTATAGTATAGTATGGCTATATGGGCCTTGATAACACTTCCTGAATTATGCAGTCCGTAAGACAAATTGTAAGTACATGTAAGTTGATCATGACGTTGAGATATATACCATTGATTTTCAGTAGCCTATTTATTATACATGCACCAGTATGGAGAATGCCTTATAACTCCGATATTAATGAGATTTTCATTTGCTGCATCAGCATCCTTTTACGCCAAAGACTCTCAGAGTACTAATCAAACTAATCAATTTGTTACCTAGGTGAGGCCCATTCTCGTGCCATTCTTAAGACTCAAACTGAACACAAGTTTAATTTTCAGACTCCGTATACTGTGTCTTTTACTTTTTTGTCGCTCATTCATTCATTCGCAGCAATTTTTATACTGATGAGAGCCATATACATTCATTTAACCGTCCATTTTTCTGACTCACTCAACCACTCATTCATAGGCCTACACTCTCACGTTCACGAACTCACACATTCACTCTCTTGCTCACTTCAAAAATTCACCCATTCACTAGTTCGCTCACTGACTCGTCTAATCACTTACTCGCTCGTCTTCTCACTCGCACTCACACACTTATTCATTTACACATCACCTACTCCCTCACCCTTCCACACACTAACTCATTATTCAATTCACAAACTCACTCACTTACTACTACGTGTAATTTGCTCATTCTCAGTTTCACTCAGTCACTTATTCACTCATCCTACTCACTCACCAACTCACTCATTCACCAACCCATCCACTCACACAATCACCCATTCACTCACTGACATTCCCTCACTCACCAACCTATCCATCTACTCACTCATCCACTCACTTATTTCCTCATTCATAAATGACTCGCTGGTTCACGTTTACTTCTCCTTTACAAAAATACACTTTCATCGAATAAGACAAGAATACTGTACCGGTACTTGATCTTTCTATCGTGAATATAAGCCTACTTGTGGACCTCTGCGTAGATCTCCTTCTCACACCGGAGAGGTACTCCAGCTATCGTCATACTAATTATCTGGTACTCAGCGGTCCAGGAAAGTTATGTACCGGTACAGCTGTATTAAAATAGGCTACGTGTAGTACATGTAGATTGTGATAATAATCTGACGAGATCTGATGGAGAAGTAGAAGTAACATTGTTCTGTAGGACTCCGTGGCGAGTGCTCACACAAGCAATTGTCAGACACTGATTTGAATGCCCCCACTATAAACTGGAGCAACCACAGATCTAGATCTAAATCTGCATAATTAGATCTATATATTAGCTAACTGTTAAAATTAAAATGAACAAAACTTGTACAATGTTTTATTATACCCGTACATACATGTATCTGCATATCTTCTGAACAATCTGTCAACACCCCCCCCCCCTTTTTTTTTTTCACTATTGGCATAAAGTGCAACAACAACAACATAATAATAATAATAATGTTGAGAATCGCGTAACGGGCAGATGCAGTGATTTTGATGGATTCTAATCTAATACTCCTGAAACTAGTGAAACTGAAACTGTCTCCATTCTATGGCTCTGTATCTAACCTCAACATTTCTATGACGACATCAATACATGTATTCATGTTTAGGAAATGGTAACTGGTGTTACACATATTATGATACATGTATAACAACAAAACTTTGGAACTTTGCACCGTATGGAACGGAATTCCAGTGTAAAATCTGATGGGCAAGTCTTTCATCAGATCAGCTTATTGACACTTGGAGGATTGATACGCTCTGAATCCACACAGTCTGATTGGGGAAGATGGCTATTGCAATATCAATATCATCATCATAAATCTCAATTTTTTTGTTTATTTATTTATAGATTTACTGCACTTAGATCTATTTATATATCAATAAATGTCAATTGTCTTCATTTATTGATGGTAGATGTTTTCATTCTTATAAGGATGTGTTTCATGCAATAAACATCACACTATCTGTGTTTTCAAAATGTGATGCTCTAGATGTGTGCATCTAAGTCACAATGGGCAGAACAAATATACATATATGTACTTGTGCACATTCCTTTGACAAAGAAGACAACCTATAAAAGTCAGCAAGTGTAATGTAATGAACACTGATGCAGTCCATTTGTCTCAATCAGGCAGAATCATCTTACATAATACCAATAGGAGATGCTGCAGGATGAAATGTCTGCTTCTGAGTACATGTACATGTATTGATGTGGCTGAAAATGGATTTCCATAGTCTTATACATTACACTGTATATGTTAATTTTTATTAACAGATGACTAATTATGCACCAATCTCTCATGCAACTCTGTGAAATGAATTAAGATTTCATAAGTGCCCTCTGTACTAGAAAGTAGGATGTTGCTGAGCATGGATTCACCTGATTCACTTCAAATGTGATCATCGTAAAAGAGTTATGGCTAAATACTGTATTTTTTTCCCATGAAAAATACTCATATACTATCCCTTTTTTGCCAGTGGAAACCAATAAATCTGCTCATGAAAAATTGGGTATCATCATAGATCGTTCTATGATATCCTATTACTCATTTCATCTAGCCTCATGACATTTTTTTTACCACTATGGATTCTCTTAAACTCTTGCTCACTCTTTGTAGGCACTGAAGCTATTCAAAGTATTGTGGCAGTCTTTTGCTAAGCTTATTACTGTACAACTTTTATGTCATTTAGATCTTCATTTGAAAACTTCTGTATATGTATAAATACTCATATTCATTCATTAAAATTTCAAGTGCTGTGAAAGCCTTCTATTGTTTGCAGCATGAAAAGTTTATTTCATCTGACTTGTATTAAAGATGGAGTTTAATGAGTACAAGCAGAATGTCTGCAGCTTAGTACAGAGTACATGACATGACAGAGCTAAGAAGCTTGTAACCTACAAAAGCATCACAGAAATCAGGCTATTGGTCTGAATACATGTATTTTTAATTCTCTTACTCAGCATGATGTACACTTAATGTTGATAGATTTGTTTTATGTTGGTGGACATTTTTGAGATTCAGTTGATTCTATCTTCCTGGTGACATCATTTACAGTCCATGTAGTCAACTGTATACATTATTTTGTCCATTGTGAGTGCAGGAGATGCTTGAAATTTAATCTGTCCACATGTAAAATACATGTACATATAATACAAAAAAATCTACTTCTTCATCAAATTGCATTTCAAGTTAGAAAACTAGCTGAACTATCCTCTAAATTTACTGGTGGTAAAGAACAACACATGATATTTGCCCACAGTTAAACACACACATATGATAAACATGAGACAAGTTCATTTGTCAAGTCACTTTATTTACAGCAATATGCAAGCGACTAACATATTTAAAAGTAGCATGTACTTTTTTTCATCTCAAAACTTCACCTCAAAATAGTCTTTGGGAACATGTTCAGAGAAAAAAAAAAAAAAAGCATGAGCAGAGAAACCTGCATAAGATCTGAGTCCTTCTCTGAAAATTATGTGATGATCCAGCCTTGCCACATCTAGTTCCTATACATTCACAAGACAAAACTGTTTTCTTTTCTGAATTCACTCTTTACATCAGCACAACTCATTCACAGTTCAACATTCCAGGCCTTACTTCTGTGTTGTCTGTAAATTTATCTACAACAAAATGTTTAACATAAATTTACTATTTCATGATCTATTGTAAGTTTATTCATCTTGAATCTCCCTTCATTTGCTCCAAATATTCCTCATATGTAATACTAGGCCCATGCTCTGAAGGGTTGTAGTATTTCTTCTGTATGAATTTTCTACCAGAGTAGCCACACACTCCTATCTCAGGCTTGTCCTGAAAAAGATAAGGCAAATACTGAAGGACCAAAATACAATGAATAGCTGATGATTGATATTGAACTGTCTGGTAATGATATATGGACCTCACTCATTACTATCCAAATGTTTCACATTATTATTATTTTCCATTATATCAAACTAAATATCTGTGTCATTCATATACACTCTAAAACAGTTATTAAGAAAATGCTTAAAACGAAACGTGTTATTAAGAAAAAATAGTTGGGGGACGATTTTTTTGCTATGTAATCTGTTATGCTTAATATGAAATAAAACTATGCTATAGGCTGATACGAAAACTACCCTTATAAAGAACGTTTTCGTTTCCCAGATCACATTTTTCTTTCATATTAAGTGTAACCCAGACCAAGCTCAGGTGCCGGACCAGTTTCTTCTGACAAAGAACTCGTCCATGAGTGTGTCAAATACTGGTACCTGCAATGCGCTGTACTGCCCAGCAGTATGACACAAACCCCGACAAAAAAATTGTCCGTGAACGTGTCAAGTACCCACAATGTGCTGTACTGCCCCGCAGTATGATACAACAAGAAAGGTAAGGCCTGAGGCACAAGCATATAGAAATCATGCACCTACCGTCCCCCATTTCACACCTCACCCGTCCCTTGTGGCCCCAATCGATTACGTGCATGTATGAGGTTATTACGATTTTGTCGTTATTTATAGCCACACGACCACGGTATCTGAGGATGGACTGGCCTCTGTCTTTTCAATCATACACTATACACACTTCTTCTTGCAGGCATTCTCTTATTATTATTTTCTATGACAATGAATGTGTACTACTAGTCCAACTGTTTAAATAACACACTGTTTCTAGCTTCCCTGTTTCAATTTAGCCTCTTCGGATATTACATAACAGCAATGGAACGAAATGATTTCCATTTCTCCTAAATTTAGTTTTAACCGTTTTAGAGCGTAATTCATTTCATATAAAATGACTTCGGTTTGCAAAGGTTCAGAAGCTTATTCTATGATGCGAGAGTAAAATTTTAGTTTTCCTTCTGTTACATTCTGTAATACGTCTTTCAACCTCCTAGTGGAGGTTATCTCGTTTTGCTTCTGTACTTATAATAGGCATTAGTTCTAAATCTGGGTTATATATTGTATCATTCAGTATCAAGCTGAGGTAGAAGATGATCAATAGCAACTTACTGAACTAACATTATTTAGAAAAAGAAAACTGCAGTAACATGTACAATTCATTTACAACAATCATTACATTGTTGCAAGACAAAATTGATTTACAATGCTTATTTTATTCTGTCTTTGTAAACTGACCACAGTGTATCTTTAAAGTGAGCAAAATATGGTTGCTTCCATTTTCTTGTTTGACTGTCTTAAGCTGCTCCATAATTTTATGTGTGATGGAGATGGTGCAATCCGTTCAATAACAGATTACCATTTACTGTATCTAATTTGGCATATAATGTTTTCCATATAAGAAGAAGAATTTTATCAATGTGATATACAAAAAGAATAGCCCTCAATCTTGCCATCCTTGATGTCTACTTAAGCCTAAACTAAAACCAGTGTAAGATTAAAAAAAATCAGGATCACTAAAGGGAGATAAATTTAATTGCCCTCAACACATTCCATGGATATCGTCTCACTAAGTTTTTTTTTAAAAGTTTGTCACCAGCTAGTCTTATCAGGTTTTCTTTCTTCAGCCTATCCAGCGACTATTGTATCTCAAAGTAAAATTCAGTGCAAAAAGCAGTCAAGTTCGTTTTTTGCTCCACCACTATCTCTATTAACTACTGAATGCTGGTATCCTATTTCTATATCCTGTTGCTGGGTGCTTCATCTAGCACAGTCAACTAGATATATTACCTAAACTGTGTGATCTTTACAATCTTAAGCCTCTGCTTGCCCACAAGACATATAATATAAGTGTTATCCACCTTTGAGTAATCAACATACAGTGGAATCTACTTAAAGGGGTAGTGCAATGTCATGGATAACCTATGCTAAATGCTGTAAAAATAATAAACTTCTAGTAGCCAAAGACATGTTAGCTGTGTTATTTTTGCGAAAACATCATCATTAATGTGTTTATTTTGCAAAATAAGACGACTTGCAGTTCTTTCGCTGGCTCTCCCCGCCATTAACGTCGATTTGCGTGTGATGTCATCTGTTTCCGCACATCTTCATACTATGAAGCTGCGTGACTAGTGGCTGATTAGGAAAGCCCTATCAATTTGAGTCTCTGGATGTTTGTTTTGACTCCGCCTTGGCTTCGGAGTTACACAATGCTGGCCCACATCGGACCACCTTACTGACCAATGTTTCCCTCCAATCCCTCCCCTAACTCCACCCTTTCTTCGATATCTGCAATGAGCCAATGGTAGGAGAAAGGGTTGTACTCATAAAGATGTCAATTTCATATGGGTGTCAATTTTATCACCCCTCGTCACAGACAACTTCCATAACGCTGTAATTTACAGATGTCTTCATAACCTAGCTTGGACCAAACCATTCCACATAGGGATGTATTTACGTTCTTGCTACAGAATCTCGGTGTAAAATGCAAACTATTATCCCGCTAACTACGTGTACTTTGATCATTCTTATTTGATCAGACCGGCTGACCCTGACGGGGTAACAATGACTACAAAGAAATATAAGTGATCTAATGGTAGCATAAAGTGAGAGCACAAGAAAGCTATCCGATATATAAACAATTAGATATTTAGACCATTTGGTTTTCATTCATAGCAATTATAACTCACTTCTGCTCTCAATAGCTTGGAGTCTATTGCATTAAATCGGCAACAGAATTTCGGTGGGGACTGACGAACCAAGACAGACCCAGTGGTTATTCCAAAGAATCTCCTTGGCGATCGTGTGAAGTAATGCCTTATCTATTATCTCATCAGTGAGGCAGTCGTCGCTGTTGCCCGAAACCGATCTCCTGTGAAGTTACGTTTACTTTCATGAAATACATTGGCTGATCTCCTGTCTTGCATTGAACTATGTTGTCTTTGG
>JBCEWB010086421.1:0-28835 GCA_039654565.1 Peronia peronii
GAGATTAGGAGGAAGGAGGTGGTTGACGTAGTGAATTTGGATCATTTGACATCTGGTCGGGACATTAGATCTTGAAAATCGTGAACCAGAGGAGTCTTTGATGTGGGCTTTGCTTGGAGGATTGTATGTGGTAGTAATGGTGGTGGTGGGGGGGGGGGGGGGGTTGAGAACCCCAGAATAGTGAGGTTAGGGGGAAGGCAGATGCAGGGTCATGAAAGGAAAAGAAGAGATCCAAGAATGTGGGACTGGTAGTTGAATATGGATGCCTGAATGCTTGTATTTTAGGATAGTAATTGAGGGAGATGATTGCTTGTTTTCCATCCTTATCTTTCAAACCCATCTTGTTCTCCATTGTAATGTTTCTCCATCGTCACCCACCAGCAGCTAGCATTTTTTTCTAAGCAGTTATGATAGGAGGTTATGATCCCTTGCCCATTCTTTCTAGCAACACGTTAAAGAGATGGTACAATTTGTCTTCTTTGTATCTTGAATTGTATTTGTTCACAATTTGTCAAAAGATAAAAATAGACAAGATAAATTGAAAGCCTTCTATGATGTAGAGAAAGAAAAAATATCAATTTAGAAAGTGTTGAATGTGATGGAACAATGGACAAAGGGTCATGACATCCAGTCACAGTTTCTTCTATATTTTAACTGATTCATTTGATATGACAGATGTGAACAGAAAATACAAAACTGTCAGCCCTGGCTTTCAGTTATTTTTTGTTTAATTGATTTAATTTCATTTTCAGCTATGAAGTTGGTCTACCTATCAAGTATATTTATAGTTGTCATTTTTACATGTGACCTAGTATTCATTCATTATTTGGTTCTGGCCTTTCAGCCCCCATAGGGGTCCATCTCGCCTTGTCATGTTAGATAAGCCAGGCAGCAAACTGCAGTCCCGGCCATCTCGACCCATGGCAAAGGATATGAAATTTCATCATGTAGTACCTACTTATTAAATTCCATATATCATCGAACGATGAAATATGATCTAAAATTTTCTGCACTTACTAAGATGTTGAATGTCTTGGGTTATTTTGTTTTCACCAGGAACGTTACCTGACTGAGCGCTATGACCAACTGATGCAGTCTTGGCTGAAAAAGACAGAGAAGATTGAGAACAATGCGAAGAGAAAGTGGGTATCATGAACCGTGTAACAAAATAGATATCTTCTAGTGAGACATTCAAACTAGCTATGATAGTTAGAGGAAGAGAAAGTGGGTTTCATGCACTATATAACAGTTGTCTTCTAGTGATGCATTGATATTACATTCAAACTAGCTGTATTACTTAGAGGAAAAGAAAGTGGATATCATGAACTCTGCAACAGTTATCTTCTAGTCAGGCACTGACAATACATTCATACTAGCTGACAGTTAGAGGAAGAGAAATTGGATATCATGAACTCTATAACAGCTTTCTTCTAGTGAGGCACTGACATTACTTTCATACTAGCTTTGACAGCTATAAAAAGGCCTAAGATAAAAAAAAGAAAAACAGTGTAATTGAGATATTAGTTATTTCCTTTAGCCAGATATAAGAGCCCAAGCACTGTTTAGAAGGGGGAAAAAAAAATATATATTTCCTGGAAATATGAATCATGAAAAATTCAGATAAAGCTATTGTGCTGAGAAGAAACCAGTTTGTTTATAGCATGAAATTATCATGCATTCTTTCATGCTGCACATTAAAAACAAAAAGCCCAGAAGATATTTTTTCCCTTTTTTAATCATGATTATGTCAAAATCTGAGAGTCTGGCAAAGGGAAGTAACTGGGCTTGTGAAAAACAATCCTAATTTATTTGCTAAGCCCCATGTGATATTAGTCAATCTTCAGATAGTTTGGACAATGAGAGAATCTCTAGCTTTCTTACTGATCAGTAGGACATAAAAGGGGGCCAGAATTCATGACTTCCATGTTAGTTATATTTCTTAATATACTTACAAACATACAAATGTCAAAGTTAATATTAAAAATATTCAGAAATAAAATAATAATTTAAACAATACAGTAACAGTAAAAGTTTGCATGTTAAGAAATAAAACAATACAATAGCAGTGAAGTAAGCATACTAAGAAATATCAGTGATAAGTGAGTTATGAATTTTGCCCAATATGATAAAATAACACAATAATAATAAAATAGGCATATAAGCAGACCTGCCTACCTTCGCGTCTTACTGGGATCATCCTGCATTTTGACTCAGTATCCCGCCATCCTGCGCCGTGAATAAAAATTCCTGCATTCGGACGAATTCGGATATTTCATACTAGTTTTTCTGCATTTCATGCTTTGGTGTCATTCTGAATGCAGCCGGAGTATAGTTGTCACTCACAGTCCAGTAAGACACTGGGTTCTCCCGTTTGTTGCTATGGGAGGTGGTCCTGCCTACCACCGTTGCCAAGGCCTGTGTCTGACAGTAGGCCAACAGTACATGATGTAGCCCAGTCAAGACATGTAGTGTTATGTGTTACACCCCGCCCGTCCTGCCCTCATGCTAAGTGGTCGTTCATGTGCGCCCGTCACTCATGATCTGATCATCGTTTGGTCCACGATTGCTTGTGTAGTTCTCTTTTGAACCTAAATCTTTAATTAACCATGGTGTCCCATCCCGCCCCTTGTTTTATGTTTTCACTTTCAGTCCGCTTGTTGCCGACCACGGTGTAGATTCATCCTGGGATCTTTCACTCAAAAATCTGGTCGGATGCTGACGGCCTGCTTAGCTTACGAATACATATCTTTACGCGTAAATTGTTGGACAGAAGACGACGGGCTGCCCATAACATGCATCATCTTGTAAGCCTACTGGTCTTGTCTGCTGACTTTACATAAGAGGGATGAAGAAAAAAAAAAAAAAAGATCGAGTCTCAGCAATTCCAATATAATTTTGTTGTGAAATTTGACTGGCCTGTCATTCTATTCGAATATCCCTGCCAGCACTCATGACGAAGATTGTCTCACTCACAGGCTATTTTCTGTCTATGAAATGACTATTACGCCTACTTCTTTTTGAGATAGCTATCACCATCACTGCCAGAATTTAACCGCTTCACTACCATGCATCATTTGTAGTCCAGTCAGTTTTCCTGTCTCCATCCCCTGCAATCCCCCACCCGCACTCAGTCCTGTCAGCTGAGTGAGCCCACTGGCACTGCCCTCTAGTTTTCCACGTGCAGTCAGAACCGTCAAGAATCCGTTGTTCAATATTACTAATTGTTACATGCAGAAGCAGATAGATGTGAAACGCCAATCAGCGGTCGAAGCATTGGATCAAAGAGAAAGCGGGGATGTTGGGTGGCATCCTGACAGTGAACCTATCACGTACTCGCCTTCCCACCCTATAGTGAAGTGGTAGCGGGCCTTCTCCTTCAGGAATGTAAGAGGACAGCACAAAAGAATAGAAATTTGTGCAATGAATTTTCTAAACGTTTGTGAATAGTGCAAAATGCACTCAATCTATACTTGAATTAAAGTAAAACTGTTCACAATGTTATGAATCAGCAGAGAATGTAAGAAAAGCAAATCTATTGTGTAATATTTATATCGAATGAAACCTAAAATTCACATGCGGATGTTCTATTGGTTTGTTATGTAATACATAGTAATTCTAGGTAGGAACTATGGGCCAGTAAATTTCCCTCCTTTTCCCTGATTTTCCCTCCTTTTTCCCTCCGCTGTTGTGAGGGTAGGCAGGTCTGTATAAGAAATATAACTAATAAGTGAGTCATGAATTCTGGTCTACTCTGTAAATATCTTGTAGGGAGTTGTGCCTATGTGGATTTAAAATCCTGAATTTAACATACAAAAAACACAGGAAATTTGCATCATAGTTTCATGTCAAAAGAAAATGCTTTATCTGCAGCATTCATCCGACAAAAGAGCATTTTACCAGTGTGTTAGTCAGCCCAAGATATTTTGAAAACCAAATTATCTTTTGTAATTTGGCAGTGGGGTAAACATGGAAACACTGAAATCTATATGGTCACTGCTCTGGACTAAAAGCATTAGTCATTTTCAGCACTTCTGGGATATTGTGAAAGAGTTTGTTACAACACAAGCCATTTGATTAGTTTTGCCATTATAATTGTCTTGAATTGGTATATAGTCCTGTTGGCACATTATTTTCTTATGACATTATCTGTTAGTTTCCGTGCCCAGAAATGCTTTGAGATATCAGTTATATTTTGGCATAAGTGTGAATTATGGCATCAGCATAGACTACAGAGATGACATGAATTATCACACTTTAAAAAAAAACAAAAAAACATACAGTTTATGTTGTTCAGTAGCAGTGAATTACATTGTTGTAACTTTCTCGTTTTTTTTTACTTCATTTTCATCACAGAGCCAAAGATGTGAAGATGAGAGAATTTTACGAGAAGGTGTTCCCAGAAATTAAGAAGCTGAGGGAAGAGAAAGAGAGGTAAAATAACAGTGTGATTTGTTTTCTGTCTTCTAATGCCATAAAAATAAATTTATTAACGGTTATTATTATTGTTGTTGTTTTCTTTTCTGTTTGAAAGAGTGTTTGGCATATCAGAGTACAAACACTGAAGTTGTAGAAGACTCATTTGTATCAACAACAGAGGCTGTGATAATAGGACCGTGGGTTATTGTTTCAACTGAGCATCTAGAGAACTTTTTTGATCTGAGCCTCAGAAATGAAGAAAAGGATAACCGAATACTTCTCTTGTACCCATGAAAAGTAATCATGAACGTATTTCACTTTTCAACCTTCTGCGGTCTCAAAATGGAGGTAAAGAGTTAAATCCAGATAAGTGTTTCGTTTTATTTTAACCCCCCTATAGTGTCAAAGGGCCGATCTCCCAAATGACTTACTTAGTAGTCTTTGCATTAATTTTGCATGTCTTTCGAAAAAAGAAGAGAAAGAAAAGAAGGAATTAAACTAGGAGTTGAGCTTATGTATTCGCTACAAACTGCCATTCAGACACAAACGTTCATTTCTTGAATATGAATAAATATTGTTATTATGTCATCAGAGCTCCACCAATTCCTTCTGATACTTTCAGGCTTTAAAAATGGTATAATATAGGTATATATTGTTTGTGACAAAGAATTTCAATATCTACTTATTTTATTATTGGAGGAGATTGATGCAGTATGACAAGTAATGATTACGTGATTTGCAGAATTAGCATTAGCATTCTTGACAGGGAAGAAAAAAAAAAAGCAACATAATAGAATAATATTTGGTTTTTCAGTAAATTATCTGTTTAAAGTTTCTATGGGTGATTATTAATTTCATGGATTTTTGTTAAGCTATGAAATAGCTTACAGTTCAGATTTATGGAAACAATGTACTACTCCCAAAGTCTGTATTAAGTTCTCAGAGTTCCTCTGCCTCTTCCAGCAAACAAGGGACTCGTAGTGGACAGGGAGGATTTGTGCGTAGTGATGCTGAGATGGAACAGATCATGGATGGACTGTCAGAACAAGAGGTAAGGCTGAGAGAGTGTGGATGAGAGAGAGAGAGGGAAAGAGAGACCAGGAAACTGACAAAGAACAATGGGAGAAATTGCTGCCTTGTTTTCCATCAAAAAGTTTTGAAGATGTGCATTTTTTCTACTAAATTTTAGTTCATATTACAGACTAATTCTAGCATTGCCTGTCTTTCATGGTCAGGTAGTTGAGAACAAGGTAAAAGGGTTAGATGTTTGTTGATCAAAGAATGATGAGAGCATTTTATGAGAATCTCTTTGTAATCAAAACCTCTAATCATATTTTTCCGTATTTATACCCATCCACTAACTGTGAATTTCAGCAAGAGGTAGAGTAATTACTACCATTTCTTGTACACTTATTTCAGTTGGTAGCTTTGATAACATTGTGGCAGCACTTTTAATAAAGGAGGTGTATATGCTATACTTTTTTTTCATAGTAAGTATTCCAGATTCTGAGCCATGTCCAATGCCATTTGAATCCATACATCACTGATAACTTCTGTCTAAGAGACAATGCATGTTTTCATTCTGCATTTTGACTTCGTCATTGAAAAACTTTTGCAGTCGGAAAAAATTGCAATTGATAAAAATAATTTTGCAGTCAGTTAAAAATTTACAATGAACAAAAAATTTTGCAGTCAGTTAAAAATTTACAATGAATAAAACATTTTGCAGTTATTAAAAAATTCTGCAGTCAGTAGTATTTCTGTGAAATACTGACTTTACAAACTTTGCTCTAAAGATGCCTTATGTTTCATTTGCTTCCTGAAGGAGGAAGAGAAGAAAATGCGCAGCCTGTCTGTCATCCCACCCATGATGCTTGACGCTCGTCAGCGCAAGATGAGGTTTGTCAACAACAATGGGTTGCTGGAAGATGCCTTGGAAGTTCACAAGGAGGCTCAGAATTACACAGCTCGCTGGACAGAACAAGAGAGACAGATCTTTAAAGAAAAATACCTACAGAATCCCAAAAACTTTGTGGTGATTGCGTCTTTCCTGCCTCAGAAGGTAAGCAGAACTTTCATAGTCATGCATAGAGACTGATATTTATTGTTCCCAGAATAATGTGACTCAGTGGGAAATCAAGAAGGCCATGTACTACAGTACACATGGAAGATTCTATTAATTGATCCTGAACATCCAAAACTGACAGATTTTAAATGAACAATTTTATCAATATCTTCAAATTTTAGCCTGGTTTTTGTTCCGAAAATACTGTGACACATGGGAAACCAAGGGGGCCATGTTTTATAATTTTCTGTAGAAACATGGCATGCTTTGAAAATTCTATTAACTGATCCTGAAGGTCCAAAAATAACTGATTTTAAAGAATCAGTTTTATCAGTACCCTCAAATATCACAGAACTTCAGCTTTATCCTAGCAGTGTGTTAGAGTTGTCAGTTTCAGGCCAGTTACTGCATTAAAGAATGAAGCAACCTCTCTGCATGAGAGAATAACAAATGTTTAAGAAAAAAAAACTTTTGAGATGCGAGATCCCATGTCTATAGTTTGAGAGTCTCATCATTGAAGAAATACATTGAGACGTTTGTCTCTGAATGAATGAATGACTGAAATTTGACCTTTATTAATGTGATCAGTGTTGTGCCTCTTGAGGAATACAGATGATTGTCACATTGCCTTTATACTGTGCTGGACACATGATGATCTGTATTTGTGTTGCATTGACCCACTTTGTGCTTCATAATGACAAGTCTTCCTTTATTGAAAAATATTTTATCCTTTACAGAATTATGCTACATGAATTTCAAGATGTCTTTTATTTTTCTGCTCTATTGCAGAGTGTCCCAGACTGTGTTCAGTTTTACTACCTAACAAAGAAGAGTGAAAACTACAAGCAGTTGCTGCGGAAACAGAACATGAAGAGGAAGAGAAACATGACTAAGGCACAGGTGACTTTTGCGTGTGATGTTTATTCAGATATTATATATCAATCCTCAAATGTCAATCATAGGGGCATTTATTGAAAGGGCATTAAAAAAGAAATGGAGTGGAATTCATAGATAAGTACATTTCTCTCAGTAATTAAACGCAAAATTTGGAAGGATGTTTATTTTGGGTATATCTACTGATATCCAAGATAAAGATGAACCAGATACCGGAAAAAATATGTGCTGCAGGCTCTCGTTTAATTGGAGTGAGAAGACAACAAAAGCACACAAATGTGCAGTTTTGCAACGACAGTTCTATCAAAGATCATGGCAAAGATATATAGTATCAGGAGCAAACCATTGAGACAAATTATGGTCTTGAACCAGTTATGACAAAAATGAAGTGAAAAGACAAATGATGATCAATCTCCAAAAGTCGGGATCATCTTAGATATGTATCGCAACACTGATTGAGACTAATCTTGAATGAAAATTCAGATATTTGGAATAATTGCTTTAGAATTGATATTTTTGAGAAGATATACAATTAAATGGATATTGTGGTGGATAAGGGGCTGCAGGTATTCTTAATGCGTAGTTTGATGGTGGAAAATTAAAGAAGACTGTAGACAGGAAGGATGTGTGACACTTAGGGAGACCCATTGGATGATGAATACTTGTCATATAAAATAAAGCTTTGAATATTTTTTTCTTAAAAATATTTTTGAGTATCCGTTGATGTTCTTAGAATTTTCACAGAATCTGGGAATATCTCAGCCGGATATAAGACAGACATCAGTCTTTAACAAATTCCATCAAAATCAAATATTTTCATCATTTGACAAGTTCCTCTTAAGTGCCACACATTTGTGTGAATTAGCTCGGATTATGACAGATTGCAAAATATGTGAAATGAAAATTGGAGATGTGGTTGTTTCTGCAGCAACAAGAACAACTACGGCAGCAACAGCAACAGGAGCAGATGAGGCAGCAGCAACAGCAGGAGGAGGCACCACCCAACAGCAGCAACAATGGCAACAACGGTGGGGGGAACAACAACAGCAACATGCCAGTTAAGGTGGAGGTAAAGACAGAGCCGACTGGTGAGGAAGTCACAGTCACGGAGGGACCAGATGGGGATGGGTAAGTCATAAGTCAACATTATCCATATAGTCTGTGAAATGCTTGGTGAAGAAATCACAGTCACCAAGGGACCAGATGGGGATGGGTAAGTCATAAAGCAACATCCATATGGTCTGTGAAATACGTAATGAGGAAGCCATTGTCACGAAGGGACCAGATGGGGATGAGTAAGTCGTTTATCAACATCCATTTAGTCTGTGAAATACATATATCTAAATTCCCCACTTGTAAATCAAATGTTGTTGGACTAAGTGAAAATGAATGAGATGTTAAAGGGAGCTTCTATAAGAAAATCATATGTTACTGACCCATAATCACAAGAGGCAAGACTGTAATTTTTTCATAGCTATATCATTTTTCTTCTTCACAGATTGAAGCACAACCATTTCATTTTCCGTTGACACCAGTAACTGTACATATAAGAAAATTCTGATACCAGATCACTGTAATCTAGTTGTTGATAAATGATGCTTAAAAACTTTTGCATGTTTTGAAAAGGTTAACAGTACTAGAATGTATATGGCTTTGAATTTGAAGTCATCATAAGTGCTCATGGGGCAGTTCTAATTTAACCCCTTCCCTGATACACTATGCATTGATGACAACCACAGTGACTCCCATACCAAGGGAGAGAATATAGCACTTGTATGTGTCAGTGTTCTTAGAAGTGGAACTATGCTTCTTGAAACTTAATATTGTGACAGACAAGAATCAGTTTAATTGGTGTATTTTGTCCTATGAAACTCATCTGATTTATGTTGAGCAGTCTTGAATGTACATTGAGTATTGTTTCATTTCAGAAGAAAGAAAGAAGTCAAAGAAGAAGAGAAGGAACGAGGAGGTGATGCCGACATATCAGAAGGAGAAGCAGCCCAGGCAGAAACAGAAGGTGCTTACTAGCAATTTTTCACTAACTGCACTTCCTGCAATCTTGTCTTAGTTCCTGTTTTTCTTTGTACAGACCTTTTCACTGCATGCCTGACACATAGTTCCGTTGTTTTGTGATACCAATTTTAAAAAAAATTGCAACAGTGTAAGTTACACACATTATGAAAATTTGCTTGTAGGATGTGTTTGGATTAACAACTTGTGACTTGGTAACATATTTTGATTGCTAAGCATTTTAACATGTGAAATATTGATACATCTAGTGATTTGATTCCAGAGATACTGACCTGCCATCTTATTATTATTTCTGGCTGTATTTTCATTTATCCATGTCTGTTGTACGCATTTATGTGTTCACTCACTCAAAAGTAAGGAGGCATCCCTTTTTTTTTTTTTTTTTTTTGAGAGGTAGAATGATTTCTTGGCTCAAGTATTGTATTCTCTTATCATTCAAGATACATGGTCTCCACCTTAGAACCATCGACTAAGAACTCCTTTGTGGTGTCTCCGATTGACCAAGTTCCTAGGGTGGAAACCACTGTACTACAGAGAACAGATTCACAGTACATGTGTACTAAATGAAGATTTTTTAGGTGTTTCTGTCCCATTTTCTCGCCCAGGTGGTGTGCACAACTGTGCTGTCTGTAAGATAGAGTTGGCGCACTTTGGCCTGAGCCGACCTCTGACCTCCAGCAGCTGTGAGCAGTACGGCATGTCACCAGCGGACCTGCAACGTGACATGCGAGTGTGTAGTTCCTGTCGTTGTCGCACGGTGCGCAAGAGATTTACTCAGTAAGTTGCTCTGGAATTGTCTTTGAGTAGCTGTTTGAGTGAGTTAGCTGCTCAGAAATGTTATAGGGAAATGAGCCCAATACCACCTTCTACTTTACAGTGTTTTATGTACATTGCAAATAAAGATAAACTTCAGAACACTGAAAAACAAGGAAATTGTAAGTAATGTAAATGTGGAAATGATTAGACTCTTGATAACGAACAATGTGCAATCCTTACAGTTGATTCCACTTCAGTTTGTTGAGCTGTATTTCAGATATGTCTTGTAGCTGATCGCAGTGAGTCGTATGTTGATTTTCCACCAAATTGAGTTATAACTATCAAACAAAACCTACATTCATACACTTCATGGGATGAAAAAAGCTTTGAGTTAGCCAGAGATAATGGAAACTGAAGAGACAAGGATGACCCTCCTATCATCATCTAAAATTAGGAGGAAAATCAGGAAAAATGAACATTTTAGCACATACATCTATATACTCACCTCACAACATTCTGATATCTTATAATCTGTTCATAAGAGCAATATTGTCTTATTCAGAGATGTATATTCTTTCAGTTTCTGCAATACAATAACATTGATATCAGACTACCTTCATCATATTCAACCCCCGATTTCTCTGTTCAAGTCCAGCAATTTATCACTCACTCTGACTGGCCATGAGACATATGAAGTAATGCTACCTACAGTATTATGTTAAGTATCAACTGTGATGGCTTTCAGAGGGTTAAAGTATGACATACATAAACTAATTTAGTTATGTAACAATTTGTAAATGTGATATTGTGTGAAATATGTTGCGGTGAAAATGTAAAGAAAAAACTTCTCTCATTCTCAGCTGTCCCATTCCGACCTGTCGAACACCTCGTAAACGTACAAAGCGCCTGCGGCCCGTACCATCAACATGGCATGAACTGAGTGCAGAGACCAAGAGCACCATCATGCAGGAGTTCCGTAAGTTGAAACTAGATATCTGGTGAATTAGATAAGGAATTAATGCAACTTCTGATTATAAGTATGAATTGAAAAGAAAGATATCCTTGGAAAAAGAGAGGTACAGCTAGACGTAATCACAAAAACTGTCTGATAGTAACTTTCATGCTGGTCATAAATGGTTTATCCTGAAAATTGCTGTCAGTTTCCATTTTTGTCCTTGTATTAAGCAAGATTTGATCATTCAGAATGAAATATTTTGTATAGATATTAGAAATTTCCGACAGAGAAAAATAACAAAATACAGCAGACTTAATGGATGTAAAAAAAAAAATCGATTCGTCATTGTGAGTTGCATGCATTACGATGCCAACTCATATTTGTCACAGTGTCTTAAACTTATCTTGTGAGAATGATTAAGAAGAGAATGATGCCTTCTGTGCTTCTCAGAACTGAAAGAGGACATCTCCAAATGTTGTTCTGCTTGCTTCAACCGCATCCTCCGCCGACTGGGCAGTACACCACAAACAGCCGAATCCAGCGTGAGTTCAGCAGCTCCGGAAGTGACCTCAGGTCCAGCGGAGAGCACAAGTGATGGACAGGATGGAGGTCAGTATAACACCAGTCTGCACTCATAATGAGGTCTGTGTTGAAATGAGCTGGTAAAGGGAGAAAAAAATCATACAAAATATGCTACATCCCAAAAGGCATTCACAATCTCTGAAAGGTGTCGGATTTGTTAGAAATATATTCATACCTGGGAATTGGTGTAATTTTTAGAAAACAAACCCTGACTCATTCTTTAAGCTTGTCAAGTTGTGCTGACTTTTTCTGTCAATAATGTTACTTTACAACAAGACTGGTGTTTTGATGTCATTGTTTTGGAGTTTGTGGATACAGAGTTGTTAGCTTGGCAATGGTAGAAAGGGCCAAATTTCAAATGCTGATGATGTTTTTGAAGATTTCATACAAATAATCACATCATTTCATGGATTACTGGGGATAGGGATTTATCAGTCTCAGTCAGTATATGCTATATATGAGACTATCAGTATGCAGGAATTTCACACTTGGATTGAATTAGATCTAAATATCTTACAAAATGTCAATTGACAGTCATTTGCAAAACTAGCAACAACATGCTGAAAGGTACAAAATCTCCCTCTGTGAATTATTATTTATCAGTAGTTTTTATTGTGTTGTTTTTGTTTTCATTAATTTAAAAAAAAAAAATATAGTCAAACTTATTTTCTCCAAATAGTTGAGAACTAGACGTTGTTTGATGCTATGAAGTTTTGTGAATGACTGTTCTGTGAATTGGTGTTTTCCTAACATTTCAGATATGGCAGAGAACTCAAGATGGACAGAGGAAGAGATGGACAAAGCAAAGAAAGGTCAGTCATTGTTGCAGCTGTTCAGGTTTGAGATGTGGTAAAATTGATAAAACTGTAGAGACTGAGAGGTTGACTTGATGAACATATAACTTCTCCACTGATATTTGCAAGCCACAGGCAAGGGAAAAATACAATCATAACATTTCTGCAAAGTTTGGTCATGCTGGCGAAGATCGTGTTAGACATGCAGTTAAGTATTTAATAGTATGTTTTACTTTTTAACTTTTACAAGATACTATAACAATGTGCTTTGCTTTCTAACTTTACTAAGTACTTGTACAATTATTTGCCAGATTTTAAGAGAGAAGTAGAAAGTGTAACATGCTTAATATTGTTTCCTGCAGGTCTGCGCAAACATGGCAAAGATTGGACAGCAATTGCAAACCTGGTCGGCACCAAGACAGAAGCTCAATGCAAGAATTTCTTCTTCAACTACAAGAAAAAGTTCAATCTGGAGGCCATTTTAGAAGAACATAAAGACCAGGTGAGTGGGCAGAAGGTAAAGAGAGATAAGATATGTGTCAAATTGTAGCAGGAGCCTGAAGATCTGCAAGTCCCCAGTTCAAAGAAATCTTGCTAGATTTGCTATATGTTATTTCAAAACCACTTGAGCAAGGCATTTGCACATACCTGTGTTGTTATGTAATTTACCATTTCAGCCACAGATCAAGATAAATTCACAATGCATGCTGCCTTTTAATCCTAGAAAAGAAGGATTATCTCAGTCTTATGCTTGTATCCAATTTGGTGAGAATTTTTGTGGATAGAACTTTGGAAATTTTACCCCAACAGTAGCATCTCTGCCTACTCTTCATTCAATTTTTAACTGCCAAATGTTCTTTAATGTGCATAGCATACATACTGCCCTTGTCTGAGAGGGCTAGATGTGGTGTTAGCCCTTCCCAAGAAGTCAGAAGACTGTTGAGTCACTGAAACATTGAAAATAAGTCAGCATATTGTAAATCTTTCTCATCCCCTGGCAGAATTCAAACTTCCTACATTTAGTATTGCCAAGAAGAAGTTGCCAAACTCCATGGCCGCAGCTTCCTCCAAGCAATGTTCTGAAATATATTTAACTTATATAAATGGCAAGAACTTAACAATAATTTGTCTGTAGGTTTTGTTTTCTTATCAATTGGTCAAATACTAGCTTCCCGGGAATGTAAGAAAGGGGTTATTTTTATGTTTTGTTTTGAGTGACTGTTTGCACTTTCACTCTGTTTCCTACAAAATCAGAGAATGGGTCACACTTTCATCCTTTCAAGATAACAACAGTAGGCGGTGGTATTTGATTGCTCAAAATTGTCTCATTTTGCGACATTACAATCCTCTAGGGTGGTGACCGTCGCACAACATCCACCTGTGAGAGCATCACATCCACTGTCACAGCCGGCTCGGAGGAGGAAGTATCTCTGAGTGATGACGAAAATGACGAGGACAATGGAGATGATAGTGACACTGCCAGCGCCTCTAGCCCAACACCACTCAGGATTGAGGAAGGTGAGTGTCAGTTGTGGACAGAACACTGAAAGTACTCACAGCATGGTAGTATAGACATGGCATGGGCTGAGATTTATCTGGTTCTGTTTGGCATATTTAGCCTATCGTGTTCTGAGAAAAGAATGCTTGCAGTTTTCATGAATTCATCAAAATCAAGATCAAGTTTTATTAGGCCTTTTAGCCCCATTAAGTGGGGCTATGGGGCTATCTCAGCCAATTTTTTGTTGGCATGTCAGGCCGCGGCACAGATTGTTAGCATCTCCTGAGTATCAGACAGCCATCCATCCACATGTCCCTGAGAAACATTGTTAAAAGATGGCCGAAATGTTAAAGATGGTCATGAATTCAGAGGAACAAGATGACCTTTAAAAGCCTGGTTGTCTTGGGTACCACAGTCATTGTTTTGCAGTTATATGGAGTTAAAACACTTTCCTGTGAAAATTAACTCAATCCTGAATACAGACATTGTGTTGCTACAAGATAACCAGGAGGTTGAAAGGCATATTAAAACTGGAAATGTTTTGTGTTGCTTTACTTAGTGTGAATTTGGCACTAAAGACAATTTGGTTTTTCAAAGGTGAATATTTCTTCAAAAGTTCCATAATTTTCAAAGAAAAGCATGTACACTCCATGAAGCTGCAATTTTTTCAAAACAGTGGCAGTGATAGTCAAAGCATTTGGGCTTTCAGCGATTAAGAAGCAATAGTACTTTCCACCACTGAAGAATACAGAGTAGTTTTCTTTTTTCCAGAGGTTTTGTTCCTTGCTAGAAGTGAGCAACAGCCACAACTTTCAGGGCTAGGATCTCTCTCATTTCTAGAAAAAAAGCCAAACAGAATCCTGAAATTCTCATTCCGTGATGGTTTCTTTTTACTGCATGTCATATGGAGATTAGGCAGTTGCCTGTTGTACTGTTATATAATTTCTTACTTAACTGTTGAGCTAGAGTCTCATAGTTAACTGTCTTTTGGATTTAACACTTTTGCTTCTGAACATTACTGAGATTTTACTGAAATCTGCTCTCTCAAATTTTTGTTCTTTGTGGATGTATCTTCAAAAGCTGCATAATTGCTAGCTTTTAGTATAATCATTGTCGGTGACAAATTTTACTGCTTAGATAGAAAAATGGTGTTATGTGTGTGTCTGTAATCAAAGTATCCAGCCAAAGTAACAATCAACCATTATGCTTTCTCTGATCTGTTCAAATTATCAAATCCCTTTTCATTCTCCAGTCTGATCTATGTTAGCAGTATATCCTCTCATGGTCTTTTTTCCTGTCTTGGTAATCTACAATGGGAGAAAGAACGGATGGGTCACAGTAGGGTCAGAGTGAAGATTTAACAGTGGCTGGATGTGGTGTGCAAAGGGGAGACCTTACAGTTTGTAGACAAACACAAGGACAGCACGCAAGCTTTAAGTCACCCGGATCTTCATCGGGCAACAAAACAACAACAAACATAAATTGTAACCATTGTTTGTGTACATGACATATACATTGGTTTTTGCTGTGTTACCTGAGAAGGTCTAGTGACAGAAAGCTAACGTGCTATTCCTATATTTGTCTACAAATCATTGGGTCTCACATTTATTTGCCAACCTAGAAATCTACAGGCAGCAGTGAAGCTAATAGTCCCCTTTCTTTCTCTCATGCACTGTTCTGCAGAATTCTCTTTGAACGTGCTGTGTTGTGCTCAGATGGTTAGAAATGCTTCGTTTTAACCTGCATCTTTCTGGTGTTGTTGCATTTACCTAAATGCTTCTTACATCATTTACCTTCCAGTAATGTGACTTTGAGATAGAGTCTCAGAGCATACAATCAGGCTTCGCAAGTTACTAAATTATAGTGGTATCGGTGGCCTAGTGATTGGGCTGTTGGACTTGGGATCTAAAGTTCTGGATTCAAATCTTGACAGGTCCTAACATTTTGTCCTTGGAAAAGACAATTTACACAGATTTCCTGACTTGATCCAGGTTTAAATGGGTACCTGACCATGGATGTAATTGATATTGGTAGATTGATAATGATTTGAGCACCTAATAGGTAGCCGCCTTGTGTGCTTCCCAGGAAGCTGAAAACATTTATGAGTGTCTTCTTTAGGTCTGTCAGGGTAATAATAGATTATAAAGCACTTAGAGCCTGTACAGGGATAAGTGCTATATAAATGCTCTCTATTATTAGTGTTATTATTCACCATGTAATGTGTGATCACTGACTTCAGGTAACGCTTTGACTGCGCCGTACTCTACTGGAAATTGGACACTGTTGGTCCATAAATCTGCAACTGAATACCTTCAGACCAGAAGGACGGTCAATTTTTGACTATATGACAGTATATTTGTGTCCTTATTTTTTTTTTCTTGTTTGGCATCATTGTTTGTGATTTGACCCAGTTTTAGCTGTAGCGTATCCGCTGTGTGGACAGGTCTCACCAAAAAACAAAAAAATTTTTTTTGTTGTTGTTGTGTTGCTGGCCCCAGGAGACAATGAGGCTACCGGTGGCACCCGAGCTCCGCCTGCGGATGCGGACATGGAGGGCCTAGGGGCCTCAGTCCCCACCAATAACTTATCGGAGAACAACAAACAGCTGAGTGCATCACAGGGAAGCTTGCGCAGCAATGACAATGACAGTAGCGCCACCATGAGTGCCGACGAGGGTGAGTCATGCCGACATCTTGTTGCTGCCGCCCACACCACATGATTGCCATCAACCATCCCTTATCCCACTCCCACCCCCCTCCACTCCAACCGTCACCTCACACTGTAAGGATCCCATTCCCCATTCCCATATGACCTCTCATGGCCATTATTCCCCCATCCTTGTCACTGCCCAATCATCTTGATTTGGTTGTAGTTATTGTTCATTCATCCTTTGTTGTTATCTCTGTAGTTGCTCAGGAGTTCATTACTCATTCATTCCTTTTCTTAACTTATTGACATAGCTTAAGAACAAGATGGTGGTTTAGTGATGTTTCTTCAATTATTGGCTTTATCCTAACAATTGACAATGAAAGTAGCTGTAAAGATTGCCATCAATAGTCTGTAATGATTTATTTATGTAAAAAGTCGATGATTTCTTACCATTCAAGAAGCTTATTCCTATGTATCATACTTGTTACAGTGGGCTCTAAAGACACTATTATATAAAGAATTATGAATCAGTTTAGTTTTTTATTTCAATTCTGACAAATGTCCCGCAAAGATAATGCACAGTGGAAGCGGATGCTTTGTAATTACATACCTTTGAATTATGGTCTGTATCCAAATCACAGTATCATCAAGTTGTCAGAATATTGAAATGTTTTGGCAGGTGGCATATTTATATGCCTTATAGAACAGGAATGACTGAGTTCAAGATGAAATACCATAAATCATGTCTGCTTTACTGTTGGTTGGTTCTGTTTTTGTCACCTATCATAGTCCCATCGTGGCGTCCATTGTCAGCCCATTCTGATCCCACTGGCAGTCTGGAATTTATCATCCCTGATTTGTCTTTAAGCTCAGAATGTGGTCCAGCATCTCTACTGTCAGAATGTTGTCAGTCCTCAGTGTCGCTAAATCATTGTCTATAATGAGGACTGTGATCATATTTTGTTTGTGAGAACTGATTGTTATCTGGAATGACAACTGTTATCAAGAGACTGAGGAAGAGACATAAGATCCAGCTGGTACCTGTGATTACTGCAACTCTGTCTTGCCTGTTGTGGTAAATTTAATCGTAATGCCATCAGTGACAACAACTATGAACATATTTTACCTATGTAAATAACTTGACTGTGATTGACTATTTTTTTTTTTTAACAATGATGTGAACTGCAGTGAGGATATCCAACGTGATTAATAGAGTCAGAAAGAACTGCCAGTGTTTACAGATTAGCACGGCTTGATCCAGCACATAAGGAGAACCGGGAAACACTAGTGTAAAAAGAAGACTGTTCAATGATTCGGCCTTATTTCAAGATCAGACAACCTGGCCGAGGCAGTACTCCAGGAGACAGTAAATGGGAGGAGAAGAAGAGGATGATAGAAGAAGAAATGGGTGGATAACATCAAGGAGTGGATGGGAGCCAGATCGCTCACTACCCAAAGTCAACAAGGGACATGGAAAGAATTATCTAAACAGCACTCTCAGTGGTAGCCTGACAATCAAGGAGGACAAATGAAGGCTGAAGGCAAAGAACACCAGATGTCCAGTTTTTACTATTTTCAAGTTTACAGTCCACGGGCTTTGTCTTGAGTCTTATCAGTACCGTCCCCACTTAAAAGATGTGAAGGAAGACCCCCTGTTGTTCAAAGCAACTATTTGATTCAATAACTTCAACAAACTAAAAACACGTCTTTAAAAACAAAGTATCGGTTTTCTCTCATCTGTAAAAGCTGACATATGTGGTTCTTCCCCAGTGTTTTTCAAATGTGACTCAGATGTCCTGTTGACAGTTGGAGCTATTGCTACCACTTGTGCTATGCAGTTGGCTGTAGTGTCAGTGGGACTCAATAAGTAACAAGTGAATGAGAGGCAGTATCAGTTTCTACTACCTTTAACAAATGTCACCCTTCATATATTGCAAGAGAGAGGTTCTCAAAATAAAGTGCTCAGTAGAAATTGAGACTGAAGATTTGTGGGAAGGAACTTTTAAATGTTGTCATCTGTTGACATCAGAAAGTGATGTTGGCCACCGCAAGTACTGGTACCAATATGGGAATTCTCTTCCAAATTTTTTCCAATCTTACTGCTCTGCTGACTTAATGGATTCTTGTCCCACATGATTCAGTTGCTATTGAAAGAGCTGGTGGTCTGCCCCCCCTTTTTTTTTTTCATCCTTCAGTCATGATAACCTGTAAATGGAGATATTGGCATGCAGAAATTGATGCTGAATACACAGAAAAGTCCAATTGGTAGCACCGTCAGACACTAGACACACACTAAGATTGAATCAGAGCAAAGAGAGACACTAAAGTGTGGGAAACAGATCTCTTCTATGTGATATTTGGGCAGTGATCTGACACAGAACAATACAATGACTCCTAGGAATGAAATGACCAGTTAGTTTCAGAGCTTAATTGACCTGAGGTCACTCATCTGTGGCCTTCACATTGGACAGGATGACAGATGATGATGATGAGAAGCAACTGCAACATTGCCAGATGACAGATTGAACGAAATATTCCCTGGGCTGACACCAAGACTAGGCATTGCACGTAATTATGTTAGTGACCAAATGTTGTTTTTGAGAAACAACAGTTGTCATCATCAATTTTTCAGTTCACAGATATAACCATGTGCTGTTCAGGGTTATATCAAATACATCTACCTGCCAAAATCTCTCTCTGGGGGTTGCAGAAAGGTGAAATAGACTGTAACCATACCAAGTTTTATCAGATGTTGACAACAGGATAAGAAAAACTGCACATTTACAACAGTGACCATGGACAAAGGGTGACAACCAAGACCAAGTTCTGTTTCTGATGACTCCTGTCATTCTGTGCAAAGTTGAAGATCAGTGCATGTGTCCACTGCAATGTTTAATGCAATCTTCAACCGTGTTGTTGAGTTGTATGTCCTCAATCCTTGATCTGTTTTGTGTGACGATATAACTTGAGGAAAGGATGAATAATAATTATGTAGCCTGTATATTCTCATGCACGTGTTGTGTATAAGTGTGTAACCAAAATTTCACATATTTCATTTTTACCTCATTGAGTTTGATCTTGCTGATTTTTTTTTTCTTTATAAACATTATTTACTAAATTATTTTTACCAATGCTCTAAAACATATTGTTACGTCCATTTCACAATTTGCCTAAATCAGTTCAACTGTTTTGAGAAAATGGTAAAATAACGTTTTGCTCAAAGGAGACTTGTGTAGTATATTTGTGGCATGTGACTGGAGCATTGTATTAGTGAAACGAAATAATGACAATAAAGTTTGGTTATTTGTATAATGGTCATTATGGATTTGTATAATGGTCATTATGCTAGCATCACAATTCAAAACCCAAATAATGACCTGGTTGATTGTGAAATGACTGTGATGATATTTTGTTTTTGTAAGTTAAGTACAACATTCACGTATGTTTGAAATGTTTTCCTTATGACAGTAAATTGTAGGATATGAATGTGAATGTTGCTCAGCTATTCTGAAAAGAATGCATCTCACATACTAACACCTCAGTATGTGCATGACTGCTTCTCAGTAAATGTAAGCCGATGCATGCACATTGCAGTGTTGCACAGGAATGATAAAACCACAGTAGATAGGTGCATATATGTGTAGTTAGAGACATGACTAGGATATAAGAGATATAATGAAACAGGAGGGAGGGTGGAGTAAATACACATTAAGGGAAATGTAAACCATGCTCAATTCAAATGATCATGTGTTTTGCATATTGTTGCTGTATGTTCCTATCTGGCAAAATCTGATTTTTCAAATTTAAACACAAGAGATAAAAAACAGATTTCCCAGTCATCTCATGGAATTTGAAAAGTAAATGCATTTGAGAATTTGTATTTTTCAGTTAGCTTGGTTGGCAACCCGGCAGTTTTATATGTTTTATCTTGTATTTCATTGTTACATAGAGCAGTTGAGACGTTTCCTTGCATAACATCAGCAGTATAGAGAACAATATATGAAAGTGCACATGTTCCATGATAAGTCTTTTGTTAATTGCACTATTTGTTTGATCAGCAATAAATAGGAGAAGTAGTAATGTTTTTGTGTCATAGAAACTCAAATTTTATATAAATGTTAAAAAATGTTTGCTTTGGTTATTACAGTAAAACAGTTAAGTGAGGAATGTTTCTGTTCATTATTTATATGTATGTGGAACAGTTGTTCATGTTTCCCTATGTTACATGTATGTTTCCACATATTACATCGTGTGGTTTTCCCCCAGGGCCTCCAGGCGGGTCAAGCGGACACACCCACCCAAGCAGCACGTCTGGGGGTCAGGGGTCAGGCAGTTCCACCACCACCTACACTCAGCCTCCCATGGAAGTCTCACAGAGACACACCCCACCCTCAGTCGCTGTGGGCTCTGGCTCACGAGGGGGGACACCACACAGCTCGGCTCCCTCACCTGTAGGTCTTTCATATCATCACCCATACGTTGATCTCACCCGACTTTTGTGAAATTTGCAAATATTGTTTTTGAGAGTCATCAAGATTCTTATTTCACAGTGAAGTATTACAGTTTCCTTTGCTTACTATGTTTCAAGCAGCAGGTAACAAGATATTTATCATGAGATTTTAGGCGTAGTTAATAAAGTACTGGTAATGAATATATCAGTAAGTTAAATTTAGGTTTATCACTGCCTTAGGGTAGTCTCACAATTAAATAGTATAAATTCCGTAAATCATTTCAGGCTTTCAAACTTTATTGTTTGAGCCAAACTGCAAAATATCACTGTCACTATGGTTATGTGGCTGTTAACACTTTATCAGTCAGTACATTTCAGCATGGGCAAGGCAGTGGAACATCTGCTTTATAAAAATAGTATTATTGTCTTGTCATTTTGAAATTTTGTCTATGGATATGAATTTTTCTTCTGTCTTGTAGTTCCCAGTTCCACGTCAGGGCTCTGCTCCCTCCACCCCCTCCATGCCCCAGATCAGAGCCAGTCCTGTCGGAGGTCTGGCGCGGCCGCCGTCTGGAGAGGTGCCCGTCATCAGAGAGGTCGGTGTCTTTTTTCTTTCTTTCTCTTTCTTTCATCCTTCTCCTGTTGCCCAGTTGAGTGTCAAAGAGAGGGATAGTTGGCAGTCTGCGGCTAGTTGGAACACTTCAAACATGTCGTGGTGTCGTAGTGTGTCTTTCACATTCTTAATTCAGGCTGCTTTTTTTTTTCTGGGTCTTCCCCCTCCCCCTATAGCCAGACTGGCTCATTTTGTGGGCCCACTGTTCCAGTTAGTGGGGCAGCCATTCTCATCAGATGTCCCAAACCATCTGATTGTCCATTTATCCATCGTCATAGAAATCATGGTATCTTTGCCAGAGCAACATAGCATTATGCAAAGTTGTCACTAAACTTGCAGTTAGTCAGATATTGTAATTCTTGCCAGAGCCTAAAAAATGTCTTTGTTTCATGGCCAGTCAGCTTGAGCTCAGGTCGCTGAAGTTGAACAGAGAAAGCAGAGGTAGAATCTGATGAAGATGGTCTGATATCAATGTTATATTGCAGAAAGTAAAAGAACATTCATCTCAGAATAAAAAAAATATTGTGCCTGTGGGCATATTATATCAGGCATTGTGAGATAAATATGTCGATTTAAGTGCTAAACTGTCTATTTTTGCCACAATTTTTTTCCTGATTGTAGCTAGTGCCTAGGGACCAGCCCCTGTCTCTTCAGTCTGTATTATATCTGGCCACTGTCAAGTCGCTCACAACTTGTTTTCACCACATAGAAGCGTATGAATTAAAATTTTACATGATAGGAGTAACTCAGTTTTGTGGAAAATTAAGATTTTGACTGGCTGCAATAATGAGATGTTAAAAACAGGCTCCTGCCAGAAAATTTTCCTGACTATGTAACAAATTTGTCGCTCTGGTCGTTAGACGATTAAGGCGATCTGCTGCTGAAAATCCTAAAATTGTCAAATTGACAAAAACTTCCATTCTGAAGGTGCACAAATGATAACAAGATAATGAGAATTGAGATTCTGTGAAGTTTTATTGTCCTGGTTGCCATGGTAACATCATAAACAGCTGCCATATTGAACGATTTAAAGCAAACTTTAAGTCCTAAGGCTTTGCTATTTTTTAAGCTATTGCCTTCAAATTTTGAGGATAAAGATTCTGAACATCACTCTACAGCAAAATAACGCCAGATTTTTCATATCTGTTTTAGTTTACAAGATATTGCATCCAACATTTTGTGATAATACGGCCTGTCAAAAAAAACTACATTTTTCAAAATCAATTCAATTTTATTTTAAAAATACACCTCTTAATGAAAAAATGGCATTATTTTGTTGTAAAACACTTCTTGATTGATGTCTCCTGCAAATTTGAAGCAATTTGGACAAGAAATAAAAAAGTTTTAGGGACTTGATTGGTAAAAAATGTCAAACTGAGAAACTGAGCCGTAACGATGAAAATTAGTAAAACTGAAATAAAAGTCAGACCTTGACCTCTAAAACGCTCCTACACCAGATGCGCTGGCTGCCTTTTCTTTCGTGGCATTATTGCGATAAAGTAAAGGTATAAAAACGATATACTATGCAGTGGAACGCTGAACAACAAGTGATGAACAAGTGCGTTGTTTACCGCAGAAGTTGGTGATGGTCAAGGTGTAACTACGATGTAACCATTCAGAGTAGACTTCCTCCGCTCTTCAGCGAATCGCATATTTGGAGGTCATCAAATGTTCACGTGGACAGCAAAATTAGGTGAACAGACCTCGTGCTTGCTGTTTGCTAAGCACACTGATGCTAGGGTTATTTTTAGATCGACACAGTAATACAAAAACTTGATAGTACTCAGAGTAAGCTTTCGAACGATACCAATATGTCCTAGTTATTGATAATGGGAAGCATGGTTGTCAAGGCGTAAAGTTTGACAATTTGTGCTATCAGAAAGGGAAAAGCCAATTATTTGGAGCATACATGGTTATCTAAAATGCCAATTTAACCCTTTTATGAACATTTGTTGGAGGCAATAACCATATGGGGTCGAAGATAAATGGTTATAGGAACGGAATATCAGAGGAAAAAAATTGTTGATATCGATATTTTTCAGCCGCAGATCGCCTTAAGTGATCTGGTGTTTTAACAGTAGATCTGTATTCCCAGGTCCCGCAGCCTGGTGGAGGGATGGAGTACCAGCGTATGATGCCCTATGGAAGCCATCTAATGCCAGAACAAGGCCACGATTTGCGTATGTCCCCTCGGCCGTCAAGCACCCATTCGGAAGGCAGCGGCCAGTTGCCAGCCTCTCCGCATGCAGCCCAGATGGCAGCCAAAGGTCAAGGCAAACATCCATGTGTGAGGGATTTGATCAACTCAGCTATAGAGAGAAATCTGTGTGACACGGGACCCAGTCCAGGACCTGGAGATAGGAGTGAGTTGCTGCAGATTTGGTTATTTTTTGTTCCACATACTTCGTTCTTTGATAGTCTATGTATTGTTGATAGAAAATGGGAGGATGGTAGAATTATCATGACGACACATGAGATGCAGCAAGATAAAATCAGGCCTGGTCAATTTTTTTTAGCATAATTGAATCATTGTTATCACATTAAAGCTTATTCTTTCTATTGGTGAAAAAGTCTTTGTCCTGGCTTGAACAGAAATCAAATTCTTTTCGGTTAAAGATGGGGGTGATTTGCTGCTGCAGTCAAAGTGGGTGAAAAAATGGTTGATCAGTTTTGTTAATCCCAATCTTCATATAGGTCATATTATCACTGAATCACAATTTTTGGAGTTTCAGTGAATATATTTGAGCAAATTTAATGCTGAAATACATTTTTAGATACACATAAAATAGTTTTGAGCACAGAAAAAAAACAAAATTGCAATAGAAATTCATTCACTATGTTTAGAAAATCATGATTTTTCAGGTTGCCACAGTTTGACAAGTGCCTGATGTCATCATGTTGTATCCCATATTCATTTCTTATTGAAGTATGGCAATTTTTGCCTTGAGGAAATAGTATAAGGAGTGCCATACTGTATTGTATTGTGTGTGGTTTGGAAAAGAATATCAGTGCAAAGTATGACAAGTGAGTCTTTGACTGGAGTGGCTCCCTGACACTTGTAGGATTAGTAATATTATACTTACGGACTTTGCTTAGATTCACTTCCTTCCCAGTGATTCTGTCTTAGTGATTCTCATGGCATTTGGCTCCTCTGATATCTGGTGACATTCTGTTAAGCCACACAATGTTTGTTTGTAATGATTTCCTGGCTCTTTATTTTCCTCTCAGTTTCTCCTGGCTAATATTTTTTTTTTCCTCACCAACAGGACAAGTAATGGACCCAGTTAGATCCCGAGGGCCAACCCCACAAGATCTGAGGAAAGAGCGCCGAGATCCTCCACCTCATATGACAGATCCACGAGGTATGATGGGTTACCAGCTGTCTCGTCCCGGCGACCGAGAAATGGAAGTACAGGATTTGTCTCGCAGGGCAGACCCATTGGAGAAAGGGCCTCATGGCTATAAGGGTAACCCACGTGACTTTGACCCACATAGATCAAGGTCAGATATCTATCAAAGAACCAGTGCAGAGCCAGCTCGGCAGATGGTGGCACCACCACCAGCACATTCTCACCACCACGATAGAATGTCGGGTCATCCCGGAGCCCAGGACTTGGCCAAGCCTATCCATCGACCAGACAGTCGAAATAAGTCACCCTCTGTGTACCAGGTCAGTGTCTGCAATAGTAACAAATATTATAGAACTTCTATGGTAGTGTGAAAGCATCAGAGTTACTTAGTGTAAAATCACTGGTCCTGTCACATAAGGGCGAACATGTCAAAATTTGAATTTTCACTTGTGTTAATTTTTTCATGCTTGTAGTTAGATCTTTATTGTATATAAACAGTTAAAAAAGCCATGAAACCAAACAGTTAAAATCGATAAAGAAAAAAGCAAGTTATGATAAATGGTTCAAGTTATCTTAATTACTCAGCTGGCTATATCTCGAAGCTAAATTTAAAATTTCCTTTCTTAAAAATATGTGACAGGACCAACGAGATGATTATTTCCATGTATAGCATTCTCAGCAAATATCTGAACATACCGAAGGCTACAAGTTTGCACTGTTTAATCTCATCATGAGATTCATAAATTGTCTTGAATTTTTTGTTTTCATTCTAGAAGTATAGAATGGAAGATTAGTGATCATTTCTATGTTTTTCAACAGAATGCTATTAAATCACCTAATTCTTGTTTTCCTTCTTCTTTTTTGGGGGCAGATTGATTCTAGATCCTTGTCCCCCAGTGTCCGTGGACCACCAGGCCAGAGTACCTCCCCGTACCCACACGGCATGGATCCGTCAAACTATTCACCAGTCACTCGCATTGGCCCACCTCCTCCCCTCATGCCAAGCAGCACCCAAAGATCCTCACCCAAGCAAGCCCGCTCTCCACCTCCTGGTCCCCATATGATGATCCGAGGTTCCATAACCCACGGTACACCTGTCACTCACCATCCTGCAGGCCCCGCCCCTACTCATCCAATGGCGGCCATGGTGCGACAACCAGCTCTGCCCCCAGCTCAGCAAGGATCTATCACCAAAGGCACCCCCATGCGGGAGATGAGTCGGGGTCCAGGAGGGCAAGAGGGAGCTCCCAGAATGCCACTGGACCCCAATTACCGAGGCCCTCACAGTGGCACCGTGTATGACAGCAGTCAGTATCGCCAGCCTCAGGCTGTTTACAGCAAACAGGGCCAGTATCCACCACAACCCCCTTACACTCAGTACCAGGGAGAGCAGAACACCCCATACAGCTCACGGGCCACCATCATGAGCGATTACCTCACTGCTCAGCAAATGCCACGTGGACAGAAGGGAGAGAGGGAAGAGGGTTTATCGCCAAGAGGTGGACGAGAACCAGGTCACCCTGCCCCAGCCCCTTCCCATCCCCACGGCCCTCCGCAGAGACAGCCCCAGCCAGGTGTGGATCCTCGCCATATGGTTGTGGGTAACCAGGGCATGATGTACATGGTGGGAAGCCAGGCCCCGCCAGCAGATGCTCGTGGCAAAGCCTCACCCCACAGTGCCAGAGAGGACAAACCCCCACCAGCTGGCTGGCCACAAGGTTAGATATGGTTTGCCTTCACATTCAAAATACCATGGCAGAATTTACCGTCAGTATTGGGTGTAAATTCTTTAACTAATATCAGAGATACAAGATTGTTCTTTGCTACATATCCAACATCCAATAATAGCACCACTTTTTATTTTTTCAAGGACAGCTCATTTCTTTTGTTGTGCTAATTTTTTAAAATTCTTTGCTTGTTTTTTCATGAATTTTGGTGATTAATTATTGAGTAAGAAATACAACAATGATTAAATTACTGGAATAAGCTTTTCTGCGTAATCTGATGCTCCACATGTTAAGTTTCTTGTTTAATTTTTGTCAGGTCATATACAAATTTGAGTAGATAAGCAACGAATGTGATATCTGGAAATATTCACATCACAGGTGCACGAGGTCTCCCCGGCCAACCCATGCCCACACCTCTAGCTCTAGATCCCATGGCTCAGCAACGTCCCAGCATTGTGGCTGGCACTGGGCGACCACCGCCCCACCACCCGGACCATAAGGCGGAGGTGCAGAGTGCCATGGCCGACAGTACCAGCATGCAACAGCAGAGAAGTCAGTTATCCCCTCGGCAGGCAGAGCCAGGTATACTCTATGGTAAAGGATGATCAAGCTCTTTTTTACTCTCAGTGTTGTGATGAAATGTTCTGCTATGGTGTAAGTATAAGTATACATTGCAGAGTGATCTTATCTGCATGGCCCAGAAAACCAAAAGCACTTCAGATGAAGTAATTGTTGTTGTTGCATTAGTCATTTTGTGTTTCTTACCTATATGTATTTTATAGATTAAAAAAAAAATGTTTCTTTTTAAGCTTTGTCATAGAATGAAAAATTCTCAGGAAGAGTGTCACAAAAATTGATTGTTATGAAAAAAAATTAATGCTGAACTTGAAAAGATTACAGACAAATGCAACATGTTGATCATTAACTATATATAAAATGTGGCCCAAATAATTTTCCTCATTTAGTCAGTGCTTCTTTTGGTAAAAATTAGAACAAATGTGATTGCTCAGTGGTCAGACATTTCCAAAAGATTCAGGTTTATGCATGTGTTCAGCCACAGTTTTGAGAATTGGTCAATAGAAAATAAAGATCTGGTTAATAGCTCTTTTTGTATATGAGACGATTTTGCAAATGTCATGGCTGTTACTTTGTGGCTCACAGGCCACGCTGAGAACAGAGGGTAACACAACAAAATAAGGCATTTGAATATTTTTTTTTATCTGCCCTTTAAGCTAATCTGTTCAGTTGATATCTCTACAGGTGGTCGACATCCCGCCATGCTAGGCATGCCTCACGACCCAGGCCAAGCCCGCCGACTCTCCCCCGGGCTACGAGGAAGTTACAAGACAGACCCGGCTTTCGACAAGGCTGCAGTTGCTCGCACAGCGCAGTGGGAGCAGCAGATGAAGCAGAGGCAGTATGAAACATCACTAGCAGAGCAGCACAACAGGTTAGGCTTTATGTCTTGCTCTAGGTGGTAATATTCACATAATCACTGTACTGCTGTTTATAGGAATCCATCATCATGTTTCTTCTTGCGTTAGAATTTGTTTCTACTTTTCAGAAAATTCATGGACTGCAGTCCTAAAGGGTTCCAATTTCTAATTTTTTAACTGATGTTCTAATGTTTAATTTGACTTGTTTTGATAGGTAAATGAATAAGTAACAGAATATGATGTTGCAAAACTTTTTCATCTTAATTTTTTTTATAATCCCACATTAGGAGTAGATTATCAGGATGGCATGTCTGACTTGTATAATAGTGAATTCATTAGATTGGATCTTCATGATGGCTGTTTTTCTTTTTTTTTTTTTTTTCTTTTTTTTCTTTTTTTTTGTTTGTTTGTTGTTGTTGTGGTTTGTTGTTGTTGTTGCAAGTATTATTATTGATTACATTATGTGGTTTTACTTCGTGGTGACTGTTTTTCTCTTTTTTTGGAGGTATCTTTTATTGATCATGTCATGTGGTTTTATTGGGTTGTGGGTTGGGGGGGGGGGGGGGGGGGGGGGGGGGGGGGGGGGGGGGGGGGGGGGGGGGGGGGGGGGGGGGGGGGG
>JBCEWB010086422.1:0-12631 GCA_039654565.1 Peronia peronii
GGGGAGAAAGGAATGATTAGAACTGTTTTTTGTATGGTTCGTTTTTTTTGTTTTTTTTTTCTCAGAAACTCAACGATTCCCTGGCTTCTTTGTTTGAGAAGTCTAGTGTCTAGGCTTCTGGAATAACAGTGAAAACATTTCAAGGGTTATGTGCATACACTGAGCACCTTAAAGAAGCCCCGGCAGTTAAAAATCGTATGATAGGTATCCGGTGGGCTTGGAAGCAAAATTTAAAAAAGATAATTATGATAAATACATGTAAATACAAATTTTTGCTTAACTCAAATAATTTCTTCTGACTATACTCAAGGCCGACAAAATCCCACTCTTATAATTGAAGAGTCCCCGACATGATAAAATGAAAACCATACTATGACTCTAAAACACTGTAAACTTTCACCCAGTTACACCCCGATCTTCCGTGCACAGTACCTAGAGCAGTGGTTGCACTCGCGACCGCTTACCCAAAAGTTTAAAACCCACGCGATCCCCTACCATCAGCAGCTTGATGTATATTTTATTTCTGTGATGGAGAGGGGAAGAAACATCTAGTAAAAAAAAAAAATCAAGAATTCTTTAGTTATTTGTCAGCAAACTAAATAAATTTTAAAAAATATATGTTAAAGTGTTAAATTGATTTCATCCCAAGCTGTCTGGGAATCTCTGACCTAGAGTAAAGATACCATAAATTTTCATTTGATATGAAAATTATGATTAATGAAATAAGGAAACAATTTTTTTAAAAAGTTATAACACTCACGATAAACACAAAAGCAGCACAGCTTATGTATGCACAGTTGCACAACTCTATACAAATACATAAATTCTCCAAATGACGTCCGAAGCTGGAAATGGAGAAAGGGAAATCAAGATAATAAAAAAATACATTCAAATAAAACAACAACAACAACAACAAAACAACAACAACAACAAAAACAAACAAACAAACAAACAAACAAACAAACAAACAAATAAATGTATAATTAGAGACAAAAGTTGTCTACAACCCATCTCTCCTCCCCTCCTCTTCCCTCAATCCCCTTCCCCCTCCTTGCTTTGAGATTGTCTCAGGGGAGTAAACTAAAAAATAGTTCACTGTTTTCCTCACAAGTATGTCGTAAGACCCTGGCTAGGGCGTGGGATAAACTTGGGTTAACTTAAAAGGGGGTGGGGGGGGGGGGATCCAGGGGTGATACGGTCACCTACCAAGATTTAACCCAATAAAGCAATAATGAGAAGCCGATTTAACCCAAACTGTGAAAAAAATAAGAGCTCAGAAATCATTAGAGTCGCCATGACCCCGGGGCCATTGGGTCAAGCGTCTGCTCCTCGGCAAAAAACTTACTTTGTGAGTTTGAAATTCGAATCCTATCTGGGGATGGGAACGATTCGAAGATAAGACGCTGCATTTTTTTTCAGTGACCCAACGGTTCCCTGGCTTCTTGGGTAGGGAAGCCTGACGCCTAATCTGAAGTTTAGAACTTGGAAATTTGGCTCGGACAACGACGTCTCCGCTTAGTCTTCGTCCGACTTTTAACTATCAAGGCTTTTTTAACGTGCATAACGTTGCCTACACACGGGACCTTCGAAACATATTCGCCTTTATTTAAGAAGGTTAAATGTCAGGCTTTCCTATCCAAGAAGCCAAGGGACCGTTAACTCACTGTAAAAAAGCAAACAGATCTAAATCTTTTCTATCTCTCTGTAGGATGCAAACCTGTGACATTTTCATTGAGAGGCAGGCGTCTCATTGTTCAGCCACGGCGCCCTCAGCTAAAAGTTGGTGATTATAAATATTAAGATAATTTATGTATGACAGACTTGTCTATGTTTTAAAACAATGCATAATGTATATGGTAAATTTAAAACAGTAAAACAATACATATATTTTTTCTCTATGTACCGGTACAGCAAAATCTTAAAGTAACAATAGCCAAACAACAGAAACTGTTAAAATAACAAGAGATGGAAAGTCTCAAATTCAAATGATACAGTCGTGATTGTCACATACATCGTTAGAAGTTTCTTGTTTCTATTAAACTATATTTAAGATAACATCATATGTATAAATCTAACAGAGTGTAGCCTTGGCAAGAATGGCATGATGGGTAAAATGACAGGATTTCCCTAGTATTAAATTACAGCCATATGACGTAATGTTATACAACAGTCATGTCCCAGTATACTGAAAGCATAAGTATAAACATAAGTATAGCTTATGGTCAAAGTAGACGTGATATAGTATTTCTATAGACATAAAATATCTTTGTGAATGGTTCAAGAGATATTCATCACAAACAGATGAACAGACATAGACACAATCTAGCTCGCTAACTAACGAGCTAGATGGATGGATGGATGGATGGATGGATGGATGGATGGATGGATGGGTAAATGGATGGATGGATGAATGAATGGATTAATGGATGGATGGATGGAAGGATAGATGGATGGATGGATGGATGGATGGATGGATGGATGGATGGATGGATGGGCAAACAGACAAATATATCATATTATAGTCTGCTGCGTGTATTATTTTTTCAAGCTTTTCAATCCTGAGATAGCAGGATTATCTCGGCTTCAAGTGGCTGCCTGTTTTTGGTGAGAATTTTTGTGGGTAGGTGGAAATTTCGAATTTGGAAATTTTGCCCGGACAGCGGCAGGCAGCCTACTCTTCATCGATTTTTAACTGCCAAAGGTTGTTTAATATGTGTAATGTACACACAGGGTATATAAGAGGGAGCGCAAAGCTCTTTATTATCAAGGACATGTATGCGTACGGTTTCACCTTCTAAACGCTCTAAGGGCATTTCAAAACCGGAGTGTTTTACACTCAAAGACATAGAAAATGAACAGTACAAACAGAAATTCCGACATGTATACTTAATCCTAATATGGTATGAGTAAACAAACGAAATGATAGTAAGCTTACATAATAATATAGCTTAACAATTTAATATATGCAACCGAACACACAACTGAGCTATAAACATGGCTGACAATCAATTATGATTAAAAATGTCTGCACAAAACCTCAATCACAGTTCATAATATACTTATTTTGTTTACTCATCGATTTGCATTATGCTGGCCAAGAAATAGGCTATAGATCTATATAGCACAGGCCTATGGTGTGGGAAATAACCTATAACGCAAGGGAATTTGACACTAGATTATTTCTGAAACGAGCTTACGATGATTCCTGAATATTATAAACAGTAGGGGCCTACTCCCTCGCCATTTCATGATTCAACTATGGCAATCTCGATACCTCGCGGATTTTTCTCTAAATACTCAGCTTATATGTACACCTATGGTAAATTTATATATCGTGATGCTTCATTATATCGCGGGTTTCTGCATCCTGATATAATAAAATTATGTTTGGCGTAAAAAACATGTGTATTTTATATTAGGTTAAAGAATATAGAAGCAGTTTCAAAGTGTAGAAAACGCTTATAAGAACTTAAGGAAAGTTTATAGGAACGTAGATAGGGTTTATAAAAGATTAAACTTTCGTAATGAAAATATAGGCCTACAACAAATAGATGATTTTTACCTACCGCAGGATGTTCTGTAGCGTAACTCCCGGATCTCTCGAGGGATCACTTTCCGGTATATATGTGTGGAAATCGTTAAAAAAACAACAAAAAAAACAAAAAACGGAACTCTAACTCGTGGACTTTGACAGTCCATATTAAATCCCACCACTGGTTTCCTAGTTATTAAGGACGACAAGTCGTTTTTTGTTTGTTTTTTTTTGTTTTTAAACGGTGAAGTGGGGAAAGGGGAGGGGGTGGGGGGTATCTTGCAGACACAGTAACGAAGTACTGCGAATTTACTAAGAAAATGTGGATTGAGTGCCCTAGCTTTATTATATACATGTAGGAGGTAAAATATTGTACTATAGATATAAAATTTAATTTGATAGTGCAAATTACGATTAATGAAATAATGGAACAATTACGCGAAAAAAAAAAAGAAACAAACAAACAAACAAGCAAACAAACAAACAACACGCTACAAACACATACCAATATTTGTACCGTACTTAATTCTCCAAATGACGACAGAGACTAAGAATGGAGATGGGAAATCAACTAAATAAAATAGTACATAACTGGCAGAAATCTTTTGACTCTTCCTTAAAAAAAACAAAACGTGTTTCAAAAGAAGGCCTTTGATGAAAATAGTATTATATGTCTATCGTATCTTTGTTACTAGCTTATGCAGAAATAAGAAGAGGCGAAAGTTGCTCACACTCCACCTCCCCCCCTCCCTCCTTCGGGCGTTCTTTAGCTATAAGTTTACAGTATTGATAAAGCTTGGTTAGTACATCATTATATATAGAACCTACACACTGTACGGATGCGTGCATTGTGTGTATTCCTGACATTTAATCCGATGAGAAGGTTGACGCGCCCCTGAGTCCAATTTTTCTTTTCTTCGTCATCAGCAGAATCATGTCTGAATGGAATAGGATAGGTCTTATATCCAGTTGGGTTTAGATATGCAGTTGAAATTTTTATAGGGGTGCGTGCAGTGGCCAAGCCCAGACGAAAGCCACTGGTCGTGTTATTGCATGGCATGTGCTAGGGATAGATCTAGACTTATACGGCTACTCGATTTTAATTCTCCAAAGCCCTGCTATATTGCTGTATGATTTTTTTTTTTCTTTAAATCTTAAAAACTAAATATGGAGGCCTACACGAAAATGATTGTAGAGATTGTTGAAAACCATCTTTTATTGTGGAATCCCAGAAACACATATTAGAAAACTAGAGATCAAATAAGAAAACTAAAGATCAAAGCTTGGGAAAACATCTTCCAGCAAATATCCGACTGGTTACAGATATGGCCGAATAAGATCTTTGAGTCGATTGTACGTGCTGTACGGCATTCTCATGCAACTGAAAACAACAACAACAACAAGAACAACAACAACAACATCAACAACACTAACAACAAAGGCTACATATCTATTAACCACGAGAGAGCAGAATGTTCTTTCATATTCACCTCTCTCTTCGAAGTAAAACATGTTCTTTGACAGAACATACAGAGCGTTTCCTTCTTCGCTTTTTATCGAAAAGCAAAAGTAAGAATTCCTCTGTTTATCAAGGACCAACAGCCTAAAATGACCATCGATGTAAAATGTTTTAGTACATCGATGAAAATGACAGATTCCCGAGTGGACAATTACTGTGAGAAATATGCAAAATGAAACATGAATTTCCATGTAGCACTAGATCTAGCCTAACGTACTTTGATAAAACACTCTGTTTCCAGAAAATCGGCATTTTTTAAATCTTGTTTTGTAATCTTCCTTTCAGACACAGCAAACAAAGAGCACTTCGTGGAGGATGAAATGATGCAACAGGATGTCTTTCAATATTGTGGAAATTTGTATTTGAATGAGTGGAGAAATAATTAAACTGTAACGAAAAAGGCCTTTTGTCGAAGTACGTCAAAGGTGCAGTTTATATATTCCGGAAGTGGCCTCTTGGCTGAAAAGTCTAGTAGGCTATGGCTGAGGATTATAGATGCATTCATAATATATGGCGTTGAATACTCTGAATAGCCCAGATTTAGCCTCATGGATGCGTAGAATATTGATTCGAGTCATGGAGCTTTAAAGTTTATCGATTAATTCAAACCTCTGGACTGCAGTTTTAATCTTCAGACAAGATTGTTAGTCTACAGGAGGAAAAGAAACTAGGGTGAGTCATATTGCACGAACCTACAACTGAAAATTATCGGTCAAACCAAACGTTCAAAGATCTTTGTTTACATCCTTCGCCAGACTTCTCAATGGTGCAACAAGCTAGCCTGGAATCAGCAACAGTTGCCCGATATTCACATGTTTATGTCAGGTCTTCTGCTAATAGATCTACCACCGAATTTGTCAATCCACTTATTGCTCCAAAATTCAAGCTAAGCTTCTCAGTTTTGTCATCAATCATCCCAAGTTCCCAAGTTTTTTTTTTTGATAGACCATCTGGATCTAATCTAGATCTAGATCTAGATTCTGTGTGTTGAGTCTAAGTGTTTGACATAGATTCTGAGGGGTTTATTTTGCTGTCATTATGAGTGTTTCTTTTTTCTTTTTTTTTTTTTAAAGAATAATGTCCACAATAGCAACTTTATTGCATTGCCTGTAGGTGATATGAAAGATTTATTTATAAAGGCTTTTTAATTTTGTGTGTTTAAAAAAAATGTGAAAAGAAAAATCCTATGACTGACTCCATCCGTGATACCAAATCCAAACAAAGTGTTAAATTGTACTGCAATAAGCTGTTGGAAATGAATAGATCCTCCCTTTTCCTGGTTTTGAGTGATAAATTATGTGAATGATAATGATATCCAGGTAGAATGATATGAAATCTGTATCCAAAATTGTCATAAATTTTTGGTTTTTAAATGTAATGGCTGAAATAATCCACTAGGCACTGATATCCCTGTCTGGGCATTTTAATTGGTTTCATGGATAAGAATTCCCTGTTTTGTATGTCACATTTAAGTTCCTTTTTTGTGCTGTCCTATTCTGAAAATAAGTTCATGTAATCACACAGGGGAACTCCACAAGATCCAAAAATTGATTGTTGGATAGAGATTATTAAAAGAAAAATATTTCAATAGAAATCAATTTGAACAGATGAAATAATTGGAGCACTGAGTATGATTTGAATTACGATGTATTTGATTTGCACTGCTGTTGGAGTTGCCCTGTAGGTTACCTCTGCATAAAAATATTAAAATTAGAATTTAAAATCTTTCTCCAAATATCATGACTGTGCATGACAGAATGGTCAAGTGGCTAAATCCCCGATCTTAAAACATGAGTTTCAAATTTTGCTTTTTGGGATATATCTTTTTCACTTAAGTTCTTGTGTTGGTATGATTTTTTTTTAAAAAAGTGAATTTTCTTCCTTTTAAAAAAAATATTTTTATTTATTCTTTTAAGTATGTCTATGTTTTGGAGAAGGGAAAGGAGAATAGGGAATTAGATCTAGACTTAAGATTGATTTTACTCCTTTCGGCAGTAATGTGCTGCATTACAACTGAGGTTAACCAAACCGTAAACTTGTTTCATTATATCATATTTGTATAGAACACAAAGCCGAACACCCATTTTCACATTATAATATCCCATTTGAGGCATTTAGTCTTTTAACATTTCTGGTACTTTTTCTGCTTGAGGAATCTAGTCTAGCCTTCACATTGACAAGATACTGTCCCTGAGTGGGGATTGTACTTGTAGTTAGCTGCTTTAAAACAAATGTCTAGAAAGGCCTTTATATATTTTGTTTTAATTTTGCATTTGTGAATTGTAGTAAGTTCACTTCTTCACAAGCACATGCTCTTTCACTGGCACCATGTGGCACCATCTGGTGATCAGGATAGATGTAATGGACTAGTTCAGAATTTCTAGTGAGATTCATGGTCATGTGCTATCCGAAATGGCATTGCCACCGAAGGTATACAACTTATCTTTTGAATCGACCTGAATTGAAAGTTAATCAGGTTACCCTCTTGCCTTGTTTGACATTGTTTTATAAATAGATTACGTTCATAAATTGTTCAGTAACAATCAATGATGTATGAATTATTTAAAAGGCAGTGTATTCCACAATGGAAACAAAGGAACAGGGTGTTTTCACCACTTGACAACTCACAATCTTAATGGAGCATTGATCACCATCACTTGATCACAAAGAAATTTTAAATGAATTCATGAATGAATTGGTGAGTGAGTGCCCTTTCAGAAACTTGTCTACACAGGCCATCTATTTTTTCCTGGGTCTTCCTTTCACTTTTACCTAGAGCTATGTGACATGTTCTGAAGTCAGTTTGCTTTTTATCGGGTACTATTTTTTTGTATGGTGAGGCTCCTATTAAGCACTATTGGAAAGAGAGTATATGACAAGCAGTGCTGGTTGTTATGGTCCGGGTGGTTATAAGAGTATGTATGGCCAATGTTTTCATCATCACAGCATCTCTGGCACTTTTACTTTATTTAAAGTTTAAAGGAAAAATGCAGAATGGTGTTTAATATGGATTACAAAGAAGTTAATGATTTCTGATTCTCTGTCTTTGCATATATATATCTTTACAACAGGCTGACTCCTTGTTGATGCAGGGAGATGGAACATATCCAAAACACTTTGCACTGCATGGTCAAATTAAATCCTGGATGAGTAATGCTCAAAATGTTCTCAAGTGACTTAAGCAGTCTAAATATAGGCAGTGTTTGAGGGGATAGATTAAGGATCTTAAAGTATTGCTCAGTCACAAATCCTTTAATCATATATTACCTTGTAGTAATGAACTCATCTGTAATAAGAAGAAAGTTAGTTAGTACCCTGTGATTTCTTTTTCAGGGGGAATTTTGTCAAAATGAATTCTCATTCAGTGATCTCTAGATCTATCATTAAAATTGTGAAGCATAACAAGGTTTGCCCTGTTGAAAGGATAAAAGTGTCAAAATCATTGATATTTTTATAAATTACAAAAAAAAATATTACAATGATCTGTGAGTAACTCATTTTGATGTAAATTTTATTGCTTCGATCTCATGGCTATACATCGAAAAATGACAATTAGATACAGTACATTCAGATATTCCTGTGTTGATCTGCTATTTGTCATTTCTGTGTGATCTGTTTGGAAAAATGTGTGTAGTGTTCTTATACGCGTTCACAGATGTAACAGATGAAAGCTAATCGTATGAAATTAATGCGGCATTATTGATGAAAAATACAAGGAAAATCTATGATACACATTAAGGTTTTTCAATTCCAATATAATATAGAACCATTGCTACATCCTATACTGAGTATTCTTTGGTTCTCAATCCTGGACAACCAGAAGATTAATGAAAGGAAACTTATAACGTTCATCAGGAGTTGCTCAAGGAAGATTCTCAGTGCTAGAAAAAATAAACAATAATGAGTTGTGGGATGGGGTTAATTTGATATATGTATAAAGGAAGCAAAAGGCAGAAGGGATGACACTGGAACAGATTTCGGTCATGCCATCAGACAGGCACTAGGCTGGAATTTGTCAGGAAATAGGGTAAGGGACAGAGTGTAGATTTTCTGGAAGAGATTTGGTATTTATACAATGATATGATCGATGCACATAGTGCGGATTTCATATTCAGTATTTGGAAAAGCTATACTAATGTATCTTCATTTGTAAAGCTATGTAAAGATATAAGATTACAGTCCATGAGAAATGGCTGAAGTATTCTTTCATTAATTAACTCTTTCACTACCAGCTGGTGTTCTGTATCTTTCCATTTTCCATTAAAATTGTAATACAGTGTAGTTAATTTGAAACCATCACATCCACTTTCTGTTGTTTTATCTGTGAAAACTCAGAAAATGCAAAATGTTGAACCATTGATGTGATAGATAAATTTTGGTTTTATTAAAGTTGGATAGGATCATTGTCATCACAAAGTAAACAAAAGGATAGGCTCATGGAGCTTCTGGCATTGAAAGAGTAAGAGTTGAAGATTGGTAGTGAAGTTGATTCATGGCAAATGGTACACTTACAGGTGCACGACTTTATGTCATAGTGTTTCTATTTGGTTTGTAACTGCTCAGTTTCCTGGCCCACTATGTATATGTGTGTGTGTTTTCTCATGATAACGTCAAGGAATAATGACGTACATGCACTAGTTAAGTACATGCTTGACACATCCTTGAGATGTAGACGTCTGACCCAGACAACTCACTTCATAATACTCATAATACACAATGTGGCTTGCCACTTTATCACAGCATAAAAATATAGTTAATATATGTGTATGTTATCAATCTAGTTTCTGCTCCTGTTGGGTGTATATTATGTTTGGAACTTAAAAGAACGAAATATAGAAGTATTGTGCTTTCCTGAAAGAGTGGAAATATTACTGAATGAAAAAGATATAAATCTAGAGCATCGTGAAGTATGTGAAAACTGATTTTGAAACATTTCAGCATGAGGAAGGAAAAGTTATTTGCGTGTGTTTTATTCCTTCTTGTTATTTTTCTTTCCATATGAAAAATCTTGTGACGGTGATCAATTGCAATCTTTTTTTTGTATGTGCATTATGAGCTCATTTTGTAAGCAGTGAATCAATATCAGTTACAGTCCTCCCCTACCAAACCTTCAACAATGACATCAGTGACCAAGGAAGAAAGCGGAGGCTCAGAATGGCTGGTCAACCTACTCAATGAAATCCAGCTGGGTCAGTTTTACATCAAGCTGAGAGATGATCTACAAGTTACCAGGTAAAGCTGGTTTGTACATTGTCAATTTCACTGTCAAATGAGGTATTTGAGGGTGGTCACATAACTAAGAGGTTGTTTCTTGCCAATATACTGATTTGTGTAAATGCTTTGCATGTGGCAGGCAGCTCTTGACACCATGTAAGCAAAGCAGTATGTGAAGGATAATCCCTTGGTCACACTTGTGACTGATCTCCATCCCTCATTCGAAAAAGCATTACAAACAAAGGTCTTATATCAGTTGAATGATTCAGTATACAAAATACTACTTCGCTAATTCTTCACCAGTGCTCACTCTTATTTGAGACATTTTCTTGTCCTCTTTCATGTGTACCCTAGGACAGAATCCCAGATTTAATCATGTTATGACTGTATCATCAATAGTGGAGCAGCATCCACTTTTTTCATTGATTGCATTAAAAATTACACATATTTATTGATTTCAGTAAAAAAAAAAAAAGGGGGGTTACAGTCTCTATACATCATACAGCCACCTGGAGGCTGTGATCTCAATAAAAAAAGAGGGAGATGGGAAAATAGCTATATAATAATACATTCCTAATACATCTTCAGTTTTAGATTAAATTATGGTGTGGTTTTTCGCATGATATCAACCCATGACCATTGTTTTATTCATACGCTTTGCTTTTTCTTCAGTAGCTTTAATTATCATGATTCTTATCACAACTTCACCACGTATGTATGAGTTTGTCAGTTGTTAATGAACCCCATATGTACAATACGGACATGGAAAAAAACAGTGGTGGAGGATGGGCTTCTCCTTTCTCAATCTCTTTTTTTCAGAATTTTTTTCTTGTATGCATGAGTGGATTGTTAATGCAGATTTCTTTTAAGTCTTCCATCATTCTTGTTGCAGACTGGTTCATTTTGACTATGTGAAACCAGAAGACCTAGAGAAAATAGGCATGGGAAAGCCAGCCATCAGGCGCTTGATGGATGCTGTGAAAAAACACAAATCCATACGGAAGAAAGGCATTCTGGACAAGGTGTGTGATGAGTTCCTTTCATCTGAATCATGTTAAGAGTCGTTACTATGTGAATGTTGGAGAAAGATGATGAATCATAAATGAAATCTCTGATTGATTCCTGTTGTTTTGATGCAGCTTGATAGTTTTGCTGGTATAATTTTTTTTTCAATAAAATGCTTTGAACCTGCTGTAGAGATTTCTTCTTATATAGAAAAATCAATTATCTGATTTGTTGCATATCTTCTAGAGAACAGTCCGTTTGCTCTTGCAGAATCTTTTTTCTACCTCTCTGTATTTCATAACACCACTGCAAAAAAACTAACCAGACAGAGCCATGATGGGGTCCTAAATATATTGATTTGTCTTTATACTTTATTGTTATAGAAAATTGGCCACAGTACTAGAATATTGAAGAGAAGAAAATTCATTCCTTAGCTTGGATTCTAAATAGGTCAGTGAAATTAGTAAAATCCAGGTATTAATTTCTAATAGACAGAATTCTCAGCTTTTGCTTTTTTTAATTTACTTTATTTTACTTTACTTTTTTACTATGAGTGATCTTGATGTGAACTTGTTGAAGTACTGAGTTAAAGTGTGTGTCTTGATGTGAACTTGTTGAAGTACAGAGTTAAAGTGTGTGTCTTGATGTGAACTTGTTGAAGTACAGAGTTAAAGTGTGTATGTGTGAACTGAGCTTGGGTTACCAACTATCAACTAATTTTAATCAACTATTTTTTTTTCTTTAACTTGTGGACAGATCCTCCCCAGCTCCAAAGGCAGTGGTGATAAGTCTCCACAGCATCGTGGCACTGCTCAGAGTCCATCCAGCCCAGAGCACGGAGAGATGGCTCTGACTTGCCTGATTGACAAGAAAAATGTCTATGCGTTTGAGAAACTTGGAAATGGCTCGTTTGGCGTTGTTCGTAGAGGGGAATGGGTAACCCCATCTGGCAAGAAGGTATTATGAGTAGACTGTGGCTTGTCTTGAGGCTAGTAAAAGCAGAATTATTTAGATATCATATGAATCTTATGTCGGAGGATCCAGTTGACAGTAGATAGTGAAATTATTAGATATCATATGAATATTAAGTCTGAGAATTAGTGCTGGGCTCGATCTGGATTGTGATAAACTGGATTTCCAAATTACCCCACTTCATAATAACTGGGTCTAAGCTTGATTTTATCCATTTTTCATCAGGGCAATGACTCTCTAACTGATGTCTGGGCTGAATTACTCTAGCACAGCGAGCCACTTGCCATATAATATTGTAAACTCCTTGCTAATAATAACACATGTCTGGTCCTGTCTGCCCGCTCACCTGCTCAGTCGCAGTCACGTGTTGGTTTGCCTTGCCTATGCAC
>JBCEWB010086433.1:0-12630 GCA_039654565.1 Peronia peronii
ATCTTGCTGTTGCTTTGTTAAACAAAAGCGCACACTCAAAACAAACACTATCCTTCGAGCACAAGAAATGGTGGTAATCAATGTTGCCGATATGAAGCTGGCTATATGGGCGATTACATGGCCTTATCCACTCCATACATCTTTCTCGTTGTGTTTTGGGCTGTGAAAATCTTTTGAAAGTCACCACTTTCATATCCTCATGATCTTTTCGCCTTGAGTCGCTTTTACTCACTCCACAAGAGCATGTTTTGTTAACAATTCTCTCGATGCAAAGCCTCAATGAGTAGGCTTTGGCCTGATTGTTTCAGCGCAGTGTGGAGGCTATCCCACCTTCTAAAAATAAACGCCGGGGGTTTCGCAGAATGCGCTAGTCGAGACAAGTCTATTGAATAATAAACTCGCGAGGGTACTTGATCCGAATTGTACATTCGATAGTATGACGCATTCAAAACACGTTTTCTTTGAGTAACATTCAGTTCAATCAACCAAAATATAAGCATCGAGGTGCACACGCTTGCCATACACTTTAAGTCGCAGGGTTATGTATTTTTTTAAAAAATCTCCTACGGAGGCCATGGGTTCTCTTCTAGTAATTTTATATATTTTTAGTGTTATCTTGGTTTAACTTCAAACCGCCCAATAAGACAGCGCTTTCAAAAATTCACCTTTGTTCTACCTCCCGGTCAAGCCTCGTGAATTTAGTGCCATTTTATTCTGCCAATCGTTTCTGTTTTTATTTCATTGTCCGAGGCGACAAATTTGGGTGATGATAGCATAGCCATATCAACACGTCGTCATTGTTCCAGCTACCACTAATGCTTAACACGGTGGTGAAGACCCATCAAAGATGGCGAACACTTTTTAAGAACATGTTCGATCGATTTTTGTAAGGCTTTTCAGTCCCTTTACAAATAGGATTATCTCAGCCGTAAGAACATGTTCAAGTCTGTTCTATTCCTTTCATCAATGACTTTGTTCGGATTCTCCACGTGACTAAAGGCCTGGCCACGCACTGGTTGAAATCACACTGTGAACAGGCAGACAAAATGTTGCGTCTTTTTAAACGAGAGTCATTGAAAGTTACTCAACGTGAGCTCCTGCCATATATATTCGACATTGTGTGTTACAGGGATGTTCTGCATGACATATTATAAAGTAAAGGCACATGTCATGTGAATGGGCCTCACCGATATCCCGGGAAATCCCATCGACCCATGGCCTTGGTCTTGCCACGGCCGAAAGTCTGCCTCACTTCTTGACTTAACCCTGTTAAGGTGAGTAGGAGACCTATGACTAAACCTCTTAGCTATTACAGATGCCCTCCAAATGACAATAGTTATGAGGAGTGTTAATGATTTAATGACGTAGGAAAACACCTGACGTGCTTCGGTGTCGGGTTTTTCCCGAAATCTTGTGTTCTTTTATTTTTGACAACACAGTGTGTTCCATCTATGTAAACAAGAGAACCCGATATCTCTATAACGGGACAACCTACAGTGCTAAACATACAGGGCGATATTGCCAGAACGTGATCACCGCCAGAGAGCAGATCCATCCCATGTAACAGAGACCCTACTGGATTATTTCAGCGACATGGAGACGGGAGAGGAGAGGGGGAGGAGGAGCTGCAAGGGTAGTCTTTATACACTTCACCGAGGCCTCGCGCACTAATGAGCACATCACATCTCATACCCTTGTGAGCTACTGGATATTGGCGAAGACTAGACAACAAAACCTTTCGTAGTCAGAGGAATCCATATAGGCTGCGGGGAAGAGACCAAACAGAAAAATCCCAAGCAAAAGCTCTACAAAGTCCAACACCATGGTTTTTGTGATTGAAGATTGCCATTCAACAGATACAGACAAAACCGTTATAATTCTCCTTCCCTTCCAGTTTGAAAATAGTCAACTGTTCCTTTCTTTGGTGCTGTATTTTGTCTCCGTCACGCCTATAATTTGTCTTTTACTGTCACATGTCACTGATGGACAACAGCTGGACTCGTGTCACACTGGCATGACTATTTAGCAAAGGAAATTGACAGACAAAAGGGGAGACATGGCTCGAGACACCACTGACATTAACAAATGTGGTGTCTAATTGATATTGAACTTTATGTCTTTATCTCTCAAACTTGCGAAATACTTAACTGAAAACAAAAACAAAACGCCAGCAAAAGCGTCGCGTTCAAACTGACATTTTTGGAGATGTTGGTGCGTCTACACTCTACACCACAGTATGGGAAGGGCCCAATTCTGAGGCGCGGTCTATTTCCAAACGGACAAAGAGGACAAACAAATTTCATTATCTACTGTTTATGGAGACTGGGTTGAGGGTTCCCGTTCTATAGACTCACAAAAGGGAGGTTCTAAATATATCAAGCTATTTGCTTTCCGTTCCTTTGCTCTTGCAATATGTAGAGCTCCATTGTGCGGCCATTAGGATAACATGGCTTTAGCAAAGTTCTGATGTCGACCTAGACAGTAGCCCATAGTCTATAGTAACACTCGCCCGGCTAACAGTTTCACAAAGTAATAATCAAGCGTGATCCGCTCCACTGCACTGAATCCTCCAATGCCGGCGCTCAATCAATGAAAATTCAGTTTCACCTTGTCAATTCAACCTTTCAGCCTCCACAATTTCCGAGAAATGTTCCACTAGCGCCGTCAGCCACAAATACGCTTTAAAATCACCGGAAGGCAGTCGCTTTTTAGTTGTCCTACTTTGAGCACCATATATATAAAAATGTTCGCGCATGCCATACGATTTGTTTCCACTTTGTTTCTATTATACTACATAATAGTCGTCATACTACATGGCGCTGGCAGGGAGACAAAATAACCTGTCATAATAGGCATTACCTGACAGCAGGCATTTCACGGCGTAGTTAAAAACGCCAGAAGGTTACAGTATTTATTTCGTTTTTCAACCTCCTGCCGGCGGTTATCTCACTAAGGAAAATGTGAGAAGAGAAACGTGCATAAAACAACATAGACACACTCTATAAACATGAAACTTTCTGACTGAACTGGTCGGAGTGGTGTTCGATCGATAACTAAAAAGCTTTGCTCACTGTGGACTAGTGAAACAAGTTCATTTCGGACCGTATCACAAACAGGAATGATAACCACAGAAAGCCGTGTGTCTACTAATGCTTGATAGTATAGACTGAAACACGAACTGAATCAGTGGTTTCAGCCAGCTAAGTCACTTCCTTCTGCCAAGCGGAAGTGACATAAGACAAACGTGGTAAAGAAGGACCAAAAAAGAAAAATCATGTTATCTCCTACTATTTCAAATAAGTGAAAACAAATGATAAAAAAAAAAAAATCATCACATGGTGAATTTTTCATAATTTTTAGTAACTCATGTTCCAAATAATAAAACAAACAGCAAATATTATTCTTCTTTACAGTAACTCTTTTACTCGGCAAGAGGGAAGTAATTTGACTGACGGTCAAAAATGGCTCATTCCTTGCCTTAGCTTCAGTGCACGATTCCGACAACATGACAGACATCGCTTTCTCGCTTCGTATGCACAGCTAACAGACAGCACTTTGCAAATTAATGGTAATACGAAACGGCCTTTTAGATGGGATAGGTCACAGTGTCATAGGAATCCAGAACTTATGGACTAGTCTCCTGCTCTCAGTTGCTATGGTAGTTTCAGAGAAAGCAGGTTTGTTTCTTACATAACAGAAGGAAAAACCTCTGACTTGGCTGACTAAAGGCAGGTGGTCCTAAGGTCCAGTCTGAGCGATCCATTGGCTTTGACCGCAGTTATACAATTACCCAGGAATCGGCCTAAGTCCCCGTAGACATCCTCAGGTCAAGCTGCCCATCCTCCCCCATCCCCCTAAATACCATCGTCTTCTCCAGAACTCCATATTTCCTACTTGATAGTTGTCTGATGTAGCTGAGGAACCGTAAGGTTAACATACTGACTCTTACCCAAATAAATCTACGGTCACAGACATTGTAAAGTGTGCATAAAACTGCTCTACAAAAACAAGAGGAATGTAGATGTAACATAAATCTACTTTGCAAAAACGGACGAGGCCAAAATGCTAAAATAAATCTACTAAAAAATAAACAAACAAACAAACAAAACAAACAAACAAACAAAAAACACGGAGAGATCTACATATGAAATTAAGTCTACTTTATAAAGAAAAGAGAGAGAAAGAGAAGGCAGTAATTTAGATGTTAAAATAAGCAGTTTTGCATAAAAACTTTGAACTTCGAACTCAATCATCTACAGACCAATGAATGAATTGTCATACGAAATTGAATGATAGCCACTGATGAATCCCATCCTCAGACATTATATTCGATAAATTCAACTTTAACCATGGCTGATTATCTCAAGTACAAGCACAGAAAATAATGATGTCCCTGAAAATCCCCTGGTGATATTTCTCGCTAATAAACCAAACTTCAAATCGACCTATCATGGCAACAAAACTGCTATAGCAACGAAAACTGACTCAGACCTTACATGACAAATACTTTAATAGGAAACAATGAAATTAACAGATCCAGCTGAATCTAGGTCTAGATCTAGATAATCTTAATCTAAGGTACTTTACTGAAAACTCACAGATTCAAGCGACACAGAAGTTTCGTCCACTGCAGAAATACTACACAATAACGCGGCACAGCGACAGTGACGTTGTATAGCAAAGCCCACCACGACTCTTCATTAGAAATGTGTTTCGTATCTGTGTAGGAGGTGTAACCATTAAAAGTCACTGCCCTACGGAAGTGGCGTTTCACAAATGGCGCACACAGAGTTCACTACAACGGGCCATTCCGGGAAGGATTGAAAAAGTGCAAAACGCCCGCTGCGCATTACACATACATGTAGCCCTATGTATATTTATTCTTTTGCTTTGTTTTGGGTTGCTGCTGTTGTAGAGATTTTCACATTGTTTCTATATGAATAACTTTATTATTTTTTGTATTATTGTTTTCACGAACGCCATGGAAGCCTTGGAGCGAATTCGAAATATCAGGATTTAGGGTTTAGCCAAAATACAAATTCACACAATTTATTGAATGTTCCTCCGAAGACTGATGAAGGAAAATTGCAATGTTGACTCATGGGGTGTGGGGGGATGCCATCACTTTTCTTTTTTTTCTGTTTCTTTCTTTCTTTCCTTTTTTTTCAAAAAAAGATGGGGGTTAAATAAATCCGATTCCATTCTCAAACAAGTTGAAACACAACAAAATAAAAACGTAAATTCCAAAAATTTTAAGCAGTTTTGCCAGCCAGATTTTGACAGTGAGATATTATAGAAGGACATTTCGACATTTTCACATTTTTTTCATTTCACATAGATCCACAGTCTCTCTCTCTCTCTCTTTCTTTCTCTCTCTCTCTCTCTCTATTTCTGAGGTATTCATTCTTTATCTCAATACATAATCTCTCAATACACTAGCACCTTTCATTCACTCACTCACTCATTCACTCGCACACTCATTTACTCCTTCCCTCCCTCCGTTCCCCACTCATTCACTCACTCATTCACTCATTCTTTCACTCACTCACTCTTTGCCTTAACACACAATCTCACCCACACACACACTCGCACATCTGATGTCAATCCTTCAAGTTCAACACGCCATTAGCTAATACAAAATCGATAGCAAAAGCTGTCCCAATAGCAGACCGTTCCCCGACAAAAAGACACCTGACAAAATGCAATAATAGAGCATTTCAGCAAATGAAGAAGAATTCAGCCTAAGCTCAGGTAAAACACATGGCTGAGATAAAACAGTGAACACTTAACATGAGTCAAAAGTCTCCACAGCCACAAAGCAAAGAGTTAAGACAAATTAGTAACAGTATTAGTAATAGTCTTGTTTATAAAGACCTTTATCCACTGGTCGATTTTAGGAATGAAAAATTAAATTAAAAAATGTCAAACAACAACAACAACAACAAAAGACTGGAAATACGCAAGAACATTATTCCACTTTTTTCCCAGTTTTTCCGGGAGAGGATTTTTTCGATCCCTCCTCCACTCCCGTCGCCTTTTCTTTCCCCCTCCCCGCCTCGAAATCGCCCCTTGTTTACACTAGAGCGCTTTGGGAAAAGCTGGTTTCAAAATGGGCTCTGGTTCTAGCGATGAAGAAACACTTTAATCTGTTGCTACAGTTATATATAATGGAATTGAAAGAAAAAAAGAAAGAAAGAAAGAAAGATCGAGATAACCACCATCAAGGAGGTTGAATGACGTAACATAACCAAAGACCAAGAAAGAAAGAAAGAAAGAAAGAAAGAAAGAAAGAAAGAAAGAGCTGAGAAAGGCATTTCGTTTCCAAATCTATATTATAAATCTACAACAAAACCCATAGAAGGCTTATGGACTCGAAAACTACAGAATGTACACATATGAAACTTGGCACACAGTATTGTTGCATAAAGATCTGTGTTTCTACTTACACAAAGCCGAAAAAAGTCTACTATGTTTAACATCATCCCAAAAAGATGATAATAACTGAATAGTTATCTCGCGAGAACGTTTGATCCGAATTGCACGTTCGATAGACTGGCACGTTAAAGAAAACAAACTGTTTTCTTTGAGTAACGTTCAGTTTAATCATCCAAAATACCAACACGGAAGTGCGCACGTTTGCCACACACTTCATGTCAAAGGACAATATCGGTTTGACCTAATGTGTAATATTTTTTAAAAATTTCCCACGAAAGCCGTAGGTTCTCTTCTCGTGTCGCCAAATAAGCTTACTTTACCAGATGATTTGTAACACGCAAAAAGCGGAGATCATCTTACTCTCACATACATATCATACATTTGCTCGTATAAGACGTGGAAGAAAAACCGATGGTCTTTCTAGTTTAATAATCCTACATACATAAGTGGCAGCCATTGTCGTACAAATTTGTCGCAACAACATATACTATAAAATATTTATGTTCAAGAAATGATAGTGTTATGCCAATATGACAATACAAAAAGTGTGTCATGTTACTGTATAGTATGTTACCTATGTTACGTTCTCTTTATGTCTTTCAACCTCCTACGTGGTTATTTTGGCGGGATTGTTTCCCGAATGCGGAACGTATGTTACTTGACAAACAATTGAAATAGAGAGCATAATGAGCGAATATTTGGGCACATAGGCTGCTTAACGTTTCAGGGTTAAAACAGAATAAGACCCCCCATGAGACAGATAGGTCGCCCTAGATAGAATGGAACATCTTCACCTACTAACCAAGGCGAGAGACGGGGATATTGATTATGGCGGTCTCCAGCAGCGATGTGACGGTGAGAATTTTTAACACTGTATGGCAGCCATACTGGATAGATGGTACAAGAGTAAGCGAAAGCTAGATCTCCTGTGGTACATTAGCTGTGCAGACCTTCCATCTAGCTCCACATCCGTGGCTATATCTTCCCGCTACATGCTGCGCGATCTATAGGCTAGGATAACAGAAATTAAACTGAAGAAGAAGATAGCAAGAGCTACAATGAATGCTCTTTACTATTAACCCTTTCGCTGCCAAAGCTATTTGAGCCTTCATTTTGTTGTTCTCCCTGCGTTAAAATCGACAAGCTTTTCAAGATTTCCAAGATCTACATTCTGAGGGTTAATGAGTGCTTGTGTTGTCACCTTGTCAAAATAGAATCACTGAGTCTTAAGAGTTTGAACTGATGGCTAAATCTTGAAATAGTTATGTCCCCGACCGCCAAAAGGGTTAACTTGTCATACTTATGAGGATGGGAAATAGCTTAGAACATGAACATGAAAGATACCACAGAATCCATGGTTCATTAGGCGACCAACAATGATACACTGTGACACTTTGCGTTGATTTTCAAGTACAGCAACAATACAAACGATGCAACAAATGCAATTGAGGACAGGCTGCTCGCAAATTGAGAAACGGTGTGGGTACGTCTGCATGCAACAAGTAAGATGTATATTGAGAAACTGTTTGTGTGTGTGTGTCCCATATTACTTGTAAGTAATATGTAAATGTACGTTGTATTTCCTTCATCGATCGTACTGAAAGTTGAGGTCGATGAATTAATATCCGGCGTTCATTCATTTGACACGCCAAAGACCTCGCTAAGAAATGGCAGGCGAACTGCTTGAACTTTGAAGGAAAAAAAAAACCCATCTCCCTTATTACATTCATTTTATTAGGGGAAGAAGAAACACATTTGTTTTCACCGCACTTGCGTTCTTGTCAAGTCCATTTCCCGATTTCCAGAGGAAAGAGAATCATTTATCACCAGAGGGTGGCGTTCTCTCCCCGAACACTCCTTTGACAACCAACTTAGCGTTAAATAACATCTGAATCAATTTCCCCGACTTCTAGCATCCCAAGTCAGTAACAAGGCGAATGTAACGTTACTTTGCTGAGTCCTGGGTGGTTTCGGCACTGGTTGATGATGCTGAAGATCGATGAAGATTGTGCTAACGTATCGCTACGTCGACAAAACGCCTTTTTCGTCACAGATAAACTATTCCCTCAACTATTCACATACAACTTTCTACGATATTAAAGAACAATCTAGTGCATCAGTTCATTCTTAAGATTTTTTAAAAAAAGAAAAAAAATGCTTCACCTGGTCTCGTTCATTATGTTTTCCGAGAGAGATAGCTGCGATTTCCTGGAAGCTGCGCTCTCAGGGACACGGCGTTTTGTCAATCGTTAGTGTAGCTATGCAATGTTCTGGCTTTGCTAACAACACTAGTCCTGACGGCCAAGGTCTCGTTCCTCCGGCTGATCTCTAAGAACTTTCTATAAATAAACTTGTCTTCGTCACATTCCGCCCAGTAAATTTGTGATCACACGTCCTCAGTGATAAAACAACGGGCAAATGAAACCATTTTAACAGATCACGAGAGGTGTTCCAAACAACGTTACGCAATTTTGCGTTCAAGAGACAAAAATGATAGTGCACAACAATATATTTCACGTATTCATTAACAAGCAATTCCTAAACAGTAGTGGGAAAGTGAGGTGGATAAATGCAATAACTGACTAACCAAGATTTAGCTCTTGGGAAATGATTTACTCAAGGTTATTCTAAACACTATCAGGGCATTGTATGTTTAAATAACAAGAAATAAATATAGTAATCTCGTTTCACATATTGTTCAACAACTTGTTAGAGCATCAAACAGAAACAGACGACTAAAAACGAGATGCTCAGAGACATGGTACGAACAACACCAGTCCTTCACTAAATCGAAAACCAGAGAATCAAATGGTTTGGTCATGCCATGCGAATGTCTCCTAGCCAACCAAACACCCATCAGCAGACCCCGTGACAGCCACACTCAGTATATATATACAATTGCCATCCACTGAGTTAACTCCTCCCATTGTTGGATGGAAGGACACGAAGACCGAAAACCTGCATTTTTGTCAGTGACTCAACGGTCCCCCGGTCTCTTCTGCGTAGGGAAGCCCGTCGTCTAGCCTTCTCGGATAAGGGCGAATATATTTCGGAGGTCCGACATGTACGTTACGCACGTTAAAGAACCCTTGGCAGTTCCAAATCGATGAATAGTAGGCGGACTGCCGTTGTCTCGGCAAAATTTTCAAATTCTAAATTTCTACCCACAAAAATTCTCACCAAAAAACAGGCAACCTCTTAAAAAGCCGAGATAATCTTACTTTCATAGGACTGAAAGGCTACAGAAAACCAAAACTGAGTTAACTGTCCTCTGGTTGACGAAAACCTACATCTCCCCACAACACATAAACTGAAACTGATTAACAAGTGGTGCCCAACTATAACGGAGCCGATACTATTTGAACAAAAGTTATCAGGGCAAAGGAAACTTGTGACTTGATTCCTGGGAGCGGAATTTTACCCACCATCGGGAAACCCTGCCTTGTTTAGCGTACCCAATGGGCGACGTTGGATGAAAAAAGGCTACGAGTCACAAGACAGAGAAGTAGATAAATCGCCAATGGCCGGGAATAACATAAGACTAGATCTAAAGGGAAGTAAAACGTGAAGGAAAATAAAACGAGTCCAGATCATGCCCCTTATCTTGCTGGAATAAACTTGTTTCTTTGTTTCCGTTTTGTTGTCGTTGTTGTTGTTATCGTTGTGGTGGTGGTGGTGGTGGTGATGATTGTTGGTGTCTTTTTTTTTTAAATTTTCCACTCCCCAACAAAGAGCCGATATAAAGGAATGAGATTTTCCCTTCTTCCTCGTCCAAAACTACACCGTTAGACCCCAGTTTTGCTTATCGTAGCTAGCATTTCAGCTGATTTGGAACAAAGATTTTTTTTTTCAACAAATTTCCGTGGAATATCACTGCTACTATATAAATAAGTACATGGATCCTTTCAGAGCGTCTGCTCAGAATGATGGAATTTTATTCCATTCCATCATTTACAAAACTTTCATTGTACTGCCCAATAAAGAAAGAAAGAAAGAAAGAAAGAAATATATCGATACATAAAAAAAATAAATGATTTATTATGGATCTGCCCCCCCCCCCCCCCAAAAAAAAAGGGGGGGAGGGAATGGTTTTATTATGATTGATTGAGATGTCAAGCGCACGGCTCATAACTTATATAACTTGCTCACAGGCACATTTGTCTGCCTGTTCGCCTGCACGGCTTAGGGTTTATCAATAACACACAAAGGTAAAGACCTTTTCGGAAATGTCTGGCAATCAGAGTGATTGCCCTTGCCCAGGAGTTGTCTGGGGAGTCTTCCTGGTAATGGGAAATCATTTTTACCAACTGTATTACTTCCCTTCCCTTTTTAGACCCGTGAGCAATGTTCGTTGGATAAGTCGAGGAAAGTGGAGCATGTAGGTACTTCAATCCGACTGACCTCTGCCAGTCGGCAACAGTCGCAGGTGTCTATAATTATACCGTTCGTTTTGCCTATATTTTCCTTCTTGCACCACTTCAATCCGTGACTTTGTCGCCGATATCGGTCGGGTCACTTATCCATTCGGTCACGGACGACTCTTTTTCGCCAATTTCTGTCGGATTGTCGGACCAGTATGTTTTCGGTCTTATTGTGAGGAGATAGCCGTCCTCAGGTGGCTGAAAGGCGCACATAGAACGTAATATTACATTAATGGCAGCATATACTCACAGATAAAAAAACAAAACAGTGTGTATGCTTCCAGATGGACCCTAACTGCTGTTGGTGTGTTCTCTGTTTTGGTAAGTGTTGAAGATTTTTAATGCTGCGGTCACATTCTCCTTTTGAATAAAGCTTTAAAAAAACAATATATATAGGTTTTCCTTTAGTTACTTTACATTAGAAATATATTGCCTGAAAGTCACATACGATGTCTTTTTTCCTTGAATATAATTGTAAGTTGTATTTATTTGCTTTTTGTTGCTTGTTAAGTTGCCTGAGGAAGGTCCTACCGACCGTACGTTTGTGCAGTGTCTTTGTGTTTATTTGTCTACCAACCGTAGAGTCTGGCCTTCTACAAATCACACTCAGCCTTTATTTAACCTTCACTTCAATCCTACCGTGAGCTGATGGGGAAGCCGTGGCCGAAAGATTACACGTCTCCTCCTCGAACCGTACCGGGGGATGGGCAAAATTCAAATATCAAAGATCAGGTCCTGGATTTGTTTTTTCAGTGACTCAACGGTCACCTGGCTTCTTGGGTAGGGAAGCCCGACGTCTAGCCTTCTCCGATAGCTCTCGCCAACAAATTTCGGAGATCCTCTGAGTATGTTCCGGGCGTGAAAGAACTCTTAGCGGTTTAAAGGAAAAGAATGAAGAGTAGGTGGAGATGCCACTATCAAGGTAAAATTTCCAAATTCCAAATGTCTACCTCTATAAATTTTTCTCATCAAAATGGGCAGGTACTTAAAGCGCCCATAATCCTACTTTCTTAGGACTGAAAGGCTACATGAATAATATAGCAGTAATAACAAAAACTGCGATCATATCCACTCTCTTCTTCTCTCGCTAATGTAATGTATTTTTGTATGCCGCCCCGCGCGAGTGAACGGGGGCGTGTGCGTTTGTGAATATATAAACCCTTTGACTGCCAGAGCTACAACTCAGACAATTTAGAGACATCCATCCAAACACTTAGTCTGACTTTCACAAAGATCATCTAAGTATGCAAAAAAAAAAAAATATTCCTAGTAACAAAGATGGAGCATCTATCTTGGCAATGAGAGGGTTAATAATGCACTGATCTATACACAACCAATAAATATATATATATATGAATAATTGGATGTTGGTCAACCAATATATATATATATATATGAATAATTGGCTGTTGGTCAAATTCGCCAAATTTTCAACCTTAATTAGCTCTTCATCTGGGCAATATAGAAAACATATAATTGTCATCACCACCATCATGATCACCATTTCATAAAAAAAAAAAAAAGTCTAAAAACTAAGATAACTGTGTGATCGGTAACTAATCAAATATATGTACGTTAAAAACAAGCAAACAACAATATGAAGGTCTTGACAGTAGAAACTGAACACGGCAGTACCATCAAATTTGCCAAACTTTCGAACCCTCTTGGTTCTTCCATCATTATCATCATGTTGATAGTCATTTCACGAAAAAATGTCTTAAACTTTAGACGACTGTCCACCGGCAACTAATCAAATACATCAAAAAAGTTGAAA
>JBCEWB010086444.1:0-12630 GCA_039654565.1 Peronia peronii
CTGCTGCTGCTGCTGCTGCTGCTGCTGCTGCTGCTGCTGCTGCTGCTGCTGCTGCTGCTGCTGTTGTTGTTGTTGTTCAGGAAAGGCGACAGTAACTGTTCTGTCAGTACTTTTGAAATTATAGAGCGAAAGTGTCGTTGTTGTTGGTTTTTTTTTTTCTTCATTATTGTGCTTGTTTTATACTTTATGTCTAGCACTGGAAGGTAACTTGGCTATCAAAAAGTATGTCTCATATCTACTTCGTATGATAGCTGACAGTAAAGAAATGGTTTTATGATATTTCTCACGGGAAAGTATCGTCTCCACATACGTGAATGGCAGCTTGACATTGTCTTCGGTTTAACAATATGAAACACTCAAAAAAGAAACTTTGACGCTACTGGAAGGAGTGCAACAGTTTTGTCACCTCCTTTCAATCAATCTGCGCTGAAATGGGATCGTGCTGGAATCAGATCCACTGTGTTTTAGTCCTTAGCCATGTCAATGTATGCATGGTGAGATCAGACGCTGGCCAAGCATATTCACGCTGAGATAATTATGTACAAATCATAATTAAATATCGATCTTCACCAAACCACTGGAAAATGACATTACTTGGTGTTTCTGGTGAAAATCGTCTGATTTGGCACGAACGACCAGAGATAGACAAAGAATCACAGAAATACACCCACAGACAGACAGATACCACAGACATACACACACAGAGCAAACTGTGATATATACGAATACTTGAAGAGAACCCATGGCCTCCCTGAGAGATTTTTTAAATATAGCCCCGCGATTTAAAATGTATGGCAATCGTGCGCATCTCGATGTTGATATTTTAGTTGATTGAACTGAATGTTACTCAAAGAAAACGCGTCTCGAAGGTATCGTACTATCGAACATACAATTTGGATCAAGCACCCTCGCGAGTTATTCAATTATTAACGCATTTTTAGAATAACTTCAAAGACAATAAGTTTTTTTTCGGGTTGATGTACATACATATAGAAACACAGATCCACATGCAATAATGTTGTGTGCTAAATTTCATATGGATCCATTCAGCAGTTTTCGAGTTCATGAGTCTAATGTGGGTTTTGTTGCAGAATAATAGTATAGAAAACCAGCACAATGGGAGATGATTGTGACCAGCCCTATTACTTCCCTTTGCCAGACAGGAGGCGTTGCACAAACAATGTAAAGAAGATAAAAATCACTTTTGCACTATTTGTTTGAAACATACGTCATGAAAAATTGACAGAAATTCACGGTATAAGTTTCTTTGATGGAATTGTGTTCAGTTTTTATATTTTTTGGTGATCACTTTTTCGAATGACAAAAAATCAAGTGATTTTCTTTTTTCTTCTTTGCATTGCTTGCTTAACACCTCTTATGTCTGGCAAAGGACAGACAAATCAAACACTTAGACAGACAACCAAATAGACCAAAAATAACACCAAACAGGACAAATTGATGAACAACTAGCCATGCAAAAGGAAAAGATAGAGAGATGCAGACAGATGTGTGAACTGACAAGCAGCATAAAACAGCTGTCAGCACCAAAATAGATCAATCGGCGCACAAACAGATTCTTCGATAAGCTTAGATAGTAAAAATCGATGAATGGTCGGCCCGCAAAGGAAATAAGTTTAATGACAAGTAACCTAGAAGAAGTAAAGATTATGTTGTAGCCAGAAATATCTGTTCACAGGATAGCTACTAGACAAACCACAACATAGATGGACAAGACAAGGAGATAGACAAACAAAGCATTTTAAACCGACAGAAAAGTTTAATAGGTTTCAATATGTGAGGGGCGTCAATGAAGATAATAAAATATTCGATTGACAGGATAAAGGCCATGGTATTGAAATGGTTAAAAAAGATATACATTTCGGACTACTAGAGCTGAAAATGCAAAGACATCAACGACATGAATAGCTTTAGTAAATGAGCATCACTGGACATGAAAAATGTTTTTAAAAAATCATTTCCAAGCCAGGCGAAACCTCGCTGAACTGGTTCAATTCCCAGACCTCCAGAATTCTATCTACAATTTCTTGCGGTTGTTTTTGGTTGTTGCTGTTGCTGTTGTTGCTGTTGCTGTTGCTGTTGTTGTTGCTGTTGTTGTTGTTGTTGTTGCTGCTGCTGCTGCTGCTGCTGCTGCTGCTGCTGCTGCTGCTGCTGCTGTTGCTGTTGTTGTTGTTGTTGTTGTTGTTGTTGTTGTTGTTGTTGTTGTTGTTGTTGTTGTTGTTGTTGTTGTTATAAATGTCTTGAAATACAAGTATAGACTACAAATCAAGTAATTAACTCAATATTAATTTTTTAGAAAATAAACAAGTATGAAGCTGTACCTCATTCCTTGGCCAGCATCTCTCTATGTTCACTTTATTGTACCGTCGAGATAACCTCCACCAGGAGGTTGAAAGACGTTTATAGAATGTAACTATATTGTGTCTTCTTCTTGTAGTTAAAGCAGTGACCTGTGTTAAGCACTGACAGAGAAACTGTCCTGTCGCTAACTGCACTGCGCTTTGTTTTCAGGCCCAGAAGTTGCAGTGACCTATTAATTTGAAATGACTTCTCACAAATACAATGATTGTCTCCTGACAGTGAAAGGGTTAAAACAATGGAACTTGATGAAATAGGTTGAGTACCAATTTGTTTAGTCTGATTGGCTCTCACCATCATCATGGTCAGGGTTGTCATATTTATTTCATAGAAATACCTTGAACTGTAAGATATGATATTGGTGACAATCCATTAACTAACTTAATACATTAAAACAAACTGATACGTGGAAACTTAATCAGTTCGGACTAAATTTTCGAACATGGTTGGTTCTTTTTCGGGATAACCATCATCATTTTATAGAAATACCATGATATTTTTTTTTTAGAAATAACCTGTCCCTAACTAACGAACGAAAGACAATCCTTGTAAAACAAGTAGCAATCTCGAAACTTGATCAGTGAAAGTTAAATATGTGAAATATATGTTGAAAATGTTCATGCTCGCTTGGTTCTCATCTTTCTCACTGTCATCACCGTCTCTCGCTCTCTTCAGCTATAGCACAGAATAAAGGTCTCCAATAGTAGCTCGATCTCTGAAGCTTATCGTCCCAAACTCTCATCAGAAAATAGATGCACTCATTAAACGCCGAAATAATCCTAGGATATGAAAGTCTCGCGTGTATACAGATGGCGCAAAGGCACGTTAAAAGTTAGGATTAAAAGGTTAAATACTGAATGCACAAACGGCATGGAAGTTTAAGGTTTAAAATTTGGAAGTAAACACAAAGAGTAGCGGCAGTTAAAGATTTTAATACTGAATGTACATAAGGTGTGACAATCAAAGCATTACACGCAAACATTTAGATCTGTTAAAAGGATCAACAGCTTCTTCATCTTCTTACATGTGGAGAAACTACAAAGAAATAATAATTTTTACAAAATCAAATCCTTCTGGTTCTGTGCGGTTATATTGGCGACTAGGGATTTTTGTTCGAGTTTGAAAATCCAAACTTTCATGAAACAGGTATTGGAAAAGTTCCAATAGGCAGACAAAAATAGATTATTCACCCTTAAAGATAAACCTACATCAAGATGAATCGACATTGTGCAAGAATGAAACGAAAGTCGTAGAACAATTCTATTGTATTTAACTTCATCACCTGACATATTGCACAATTTACAGTCCACTAGGCCAGTTTTCTAAAATGGAACAATTAAAGTATTTCATTGTATTGTCATACCTCACAGAAATAACAAGGAATCGGGGACTAGGTACCGATCTAACGCCATGTGCAACCTTACTCTATGATATCGTACCTAAGGAAGTGCATCAATCCAGTAATTTACGGTTCTTGATAGAGGTTTCACAAAAAACAGTTAAAGAAAAACATTTTTTTGTAGTGTCTGAGTACAACTAGGTCATCACAGCTCTCTGATTATGTGAAACAAAAACGTGAAAAATGTCATTTAAATCACGTGACGCTTTGGAAATTCATATCTGTTATATGTATTATCAATTATGGATGGAGCTTAGTCACATGGCTGGGTTATGGCCTCACACATATGCCATGAAAATGGAAGAAATAAATGTACAAAAAACAAACAAACAAACAAACACATATAAGTGCATCCGAGACAATGATGAGGGTGAAAATGAGCCCGATATTCGATAACTACAATCAGGAAAAATTATACATTAATTTAAAAGATGTTCTGGGATGTACAGGCTGAAATGCATGTATATTAACTTGATTTCCTGTATAAATTCGTTTTCAGATATTTATTTTTTGGTTTTGTGTGTGTGTGTGTGTGTATGTGTGTGTGTGTGTGTGTGTGAGTGAGTGTGTGTGTTTGTTGTTGTTTTATAAAGCTCTGAGGCAATCAATTAGGATATTTGGGAATTCACAAACACTATACTGCGTGGACATTGTATCAATATGAATGGAATGCACGATCCTCTGAGCAAATTTTAATCTTTGTTTTCTCTAGTGACTCTGTAGCGATATAATATCATTACCCATAGTAGGAGGAGACGTATTAGCGTATACACTTCTGGGTGAGATCAAATTAAGTTTAAGAGTTTTTCATACATTCGTATGAAAGGCTTATATGATTACACATCAGTTCGTGAGAATTAAATAACAGGCAACTTTGTGTGAATGCCATTCTCGCTTCGTCCTTAATTTTATCTAAGCCCCTTCGTGCGATAGGCCGGAGATATTTGCACGATTAGTTCTCATCAAACAGCTGAGTGGGTCCACATGAAGTACAAACAGTCTTGGAGACATGTTTCCCCACTGGCCATTGGTACAGGAGCGGTCTGGGAGATGGCCGGTGTTCGTAAGCTACACAATCCAACTCCAGATCTATCAGATCCCAGTGATGGACAGGGAAACGGGCCACTGGTCTGTCGAACATCAAACACTCCTCAAGATGCCTGTCCACCCCCAGCTGGTGTATGCGAGATGCCCTGCCTGGACTGGGTCCCAGAGCAGAGGACACCGTGATCGCGGCAAGGCAGGACAGAGGCCAGGGAGTGCTCACAAGTTCCTCCAACAGCTCTCTCACCTCAGATGTTAAACTTCTCCTGAAATTGCGCCAGCGCATGAAGTACAAATCCTTGCTTGTTATACATTGACTTGCTATTAAATACTTGACTAAAGAGAGCTTTTCGTTTTTTATTGCAAAGAGAAACAGAGTGCTCTCATCATCGAAGAGAGGAAGTATGCCGTTAGAAACTATGATATGAACTACGTCCTCCACTGGCAGAGTTTCTACAGTCGGTCTGTCTCTTAGCTGGGAGACGGAGTGTTCCAGCACATGGAGATATCGTCTGGGCACTACCGGGCTGCAGCCGTGTTTGGTTAGCTGGATAGCTTTAGAAAAAGTTTCCAACAAATCGGTAGGGAGACTAGATATCAGAGCATGGACCAGCGCTGTTCGACCTACCTTATCCACTATGTTTCGATTGATAGGGGACAAGAGTCCCCTGATGGTGCGGTCAGCTAAGAGTGGCCGGCATGTGGCGTGCATGAGAGCCGTCATGCCGTCTGTGTCCTGTAAGTTGAGATTGTCAGTGATGGGTCGGAGTAGATATGCACAGGCACCGCAGTTGGGTTCTCTCCGCCCCAGCGTCCTACTACAGCTTAACTTCATACTACAAGCATATATCAAGGCATTGCTATCCCTATCATCCATGAGATTAGGATCAGCTTTGTTTGTTAGCAAAACCCTCAGGCACTGATACTTTCCATGTAGAGCTGCGTATATGACGGCTGATTTTCCAATGTTGTCCACAGCATTAATGTGTGGGCTACTTCCGGCCAGCAATTCTTTTACAGGATTGGTCGGGCACAACGTCTGACTTGACGTGGTCAAAGACATCTGTGTAATCAAATCCCGGCTTCTCAGTCTGACAGCCGCGTACATCAAAGTCGTCCGGCCACAACAGTCCGTCAGATTGACATCAGCATGGGCCACTAGCAGCTGCTGAACTATGTGGCCATAGCCGTAGCCTAGGGCCGCGTACATCAGAGGTGTACATCCCAGCCTGTCCTGAACGTTGACATCACTGTCGGCCTGTAGCAGATCTTTCACAAACTCGCTTACGGTTTGCTGTGGTTCAAACAAAGGTGCGATACTTCCTGAGCCTTCTGTTACTGGAAATGTGCTACTGAAATTGGGCGCTTGGCAAGCCAACATAAGAGCAGTTCTACCTTCTGCATTACGATGATGAACAGCAGCCCCAGACTTTAACAACTTCTGGAAACTTTGGAAGCAATCAGTGCGCACTGAAGTCACCAGCGGAGTCTCACCATCTTCATCGGCTATGTCAAGCTGACCTTCCATATTGTCAATGATGAAAAGAGCGTTGTCTTCTCTCCTGTGTCTCAAAGCCCAGTGTAATGCTGTTCTACCGGCCTTGTCCTGTTCACACAAGTCAGCTCCATTCGTTATCAGCACAGTCAAACTTCTTAAGCACTGGCCTATAGCAGCAAGCATCAGAGCTGTCATACCGGACTTACTTTTAGCATTGACATGAGCTCCAGCCTCAATTAGCTGTCGCAAGCCTTCATATGAACCGAACATGGCAGCAGACATTAGCGGTGTCAGACTTGTTGTCGAACTGGATACGTTGACACCAGCCCCTATCTCAATAAGCTGAGAGATACAATAAGGGTGCATCTTCCCTGCAGCCAACATGAGCGCTGTGACTCCACAGTTATCTTCTTTACAATAATCGGCACCTGCACCCAAAAGAATACCGACACTTTCCACCTGGCTTTTGTCCACTGCTAACAGCAAAGCCGTCTCTCCGTGGTCGTTTGTCATATTCATGTCGGCGCCTGCACCTAGCAGTCGTCTAAGACTCGCCTCTCTACCATGTTTTGCTGCAACCATCAGCATAGTTGTACCGCTCACTCCTTGACTGTTGGGACTCAATCCTGCCTGCAAGATGTTCCTAACAAAGTCCCCTTCATCAGTTTGTAGAGAAAACAATACAATGTCCATCCCATCTCCTTTCATGACAGCACCGTTTTTCATAAGAATTTTGACGCAGTCAAAATGACAGTGACTGGTAGCCATGACCAAGGCAGATCGTCCATGGGAATCTTTGGCATTGATATTAGCACCGAGTGAGATGAGTTTGCGTACAACCTCAATGTGACCATTACGTGCCGCAGCCATTACCGGGCTCTCCCGTGTCTGAGGGTTAACAATGTGAATATTTGCGCCGGACTGGACAAGATATTCCACGCAATTTTCGTTTCCATTGGCAGCAGCCAGGTTCAGAGCTGTGTCTCCGTTATTGTCCATGATAGTCAAGTTACAGCCTGCCTGTACTAAAACTTGGACAAAGTCCAGTTTGCCAATCTCAGCCATATCCATCACTGCAGACCTTCCTTTGATATCCATATTGTTCACGTTGATCTTGTGTCTGAGTAAGATCTTGACCGCCTCCAAGTTGCCATGACGGCACGCCACCGATAGTGCATTGGATAGGAGGGAACTCGTCAGATTGACAAAAGCACCATTCCGTAACAAGATCTGCAGAGACACAGTTAATGCATGACGCGCTGCGAACATAAGAGCCGTCCCGCCATGGTAGTCGGCCATGTTGACACATGCACCCCTGCGGATCAACATTTCCACACAAGAAGCGTGGTTACCTAGAGCAGCCAACATCAGAGGCGTCAAACCTGCCTTGTTCTGATGATCAACATCAACGCCCATGTCCAGCAAAGCTCGCAAGGCCTGAACTTTGCCGTAACTGGCGGCGATAGAGAGAGCGGTGTTGCCCGCCGCGTTGATCTCATTGACGTCGCAACCAGCCTCTCTGAGAAAATGGAGACAATCCAGCGCCTCCAGCTGAGCGGCATCCATGATGTAGGTATATCTGAGGCAATCCCTGCCGTGGGGACTGACACCTTGGGCGATGAGCTGTCGTAATGTGGCCACGTCATTGTCACAAATAGCCTGCTGAACCTCACTGTTATTGTCACAAATGGGCTGTTGGACCTCACTAACTTTAAAGTCCATGGTCAGCGACGGAAACTCTCACCTTGCCGATCTGGTCACTTTTATTGTCCACTGCTACTAGTTCTTGACCTTGTAAAGCATATTATCTCCAAATATTGTACATTTGAAATATATGTGTAAATATTTCCACTCTCCTCGGATCCTGGCTCTATTCATATAAAAATAGTCCACTTCTTATACAAAATCTATGGCATATTTTTAATTAAGGGTATATCTATTCCTGCAGATGTGATACACCATAATGTCCATAAGGAAACGATTAAATTCCTTGGAGTCCTCTGAACAATGTCTGCGATGTTCGTTTTGGTGGCTGTTCTGTTCATTTCAGAGGCACTGCGTTCATACGTGGTTACAGTACAGCAATGCAAGTTAATTAATGATGCGATAAATCTGTTTCAGAACTGCCTGTTTCTTCCCCAAACTGGTCTGTAGCAGACAGTGGTTCCGCAGAGGCTGAAGGGGGTATCATAAAAAAAAAAAAGGTCAAGGTTTAAGTGGCAAAGCTGGACTTCGAGGATGTTATGGCGAAGATGATGATGTTCTACTGCTCACACGGTTTTCTCAATTGTTACGCTTGTGTAGTTCTCTGTCGAAAGCCTGCACACAAAGTTTCACTGCCAATTTCAGAAATATACATCATAAGATAGGACGGGAAGGCAGGCTACAATAACTCTGAAACAAAAAAGATGAGATGTTGACAGTGAATTGAATTTTAAAAGGGATAGATACGCATACATGTGCAATGAGACACACATACAGTTTGAAATGGAAAACAACATAGACAAATTGAAAGGCAAAAGGATGTAAAATGTTATACTGCTAGATCACTACCTGATCGAAAAGAGAGAGAGATAATTATCAAAGAAGTGTAGTTTGAAAAACACAGGTATAAAATACATAGCTAAGGAGACAATTAAAAAAACTGAAACAAAAGACAAACAAACAGAAATAAACAAAACGCAATTAGTTATGATAACTGAAACATCATTTCCACAGGGGAAATAACATTTTTGAAAGTTCTTTTTTCTTTATTATTCTGTGGCTGTGAAGGCCAGAGAGATCTACATGTATTAGATCTATGCTTAGTGAGCACGCTGACGTCTGATTATATGAAATGTCAATATTTAGATTTAGTTTCAAGGATAAACTGAACGCTACAGATTTCTTTACAATTAGTACTATGGAGAGCCAGCCCCATTTTATTTCTCTGACTCATCAAAAGAAGTCTCCCTTTGCAATGTTTAGTGATTGCTTTGCTCCTTTATGCTTTTTTCAACGTTGTTAAAATGATCTCTACAGATCAAAGAATCTTCATCACAACCTTCAGTACAATCTGTACCGTTACTAGAGTCTATTTCAATATCTCTTATTTTATTGACTTACCTCTTTACACATCTTTTATTTCCTCGTGAAGAGCACAGAGGTTTTGGTGATTCTCAGAACAATTAAAGGCAAGGAGTTATTTAAAATCACCCGCTGTCATATCATCCACTGTTACTCTACTGCTGACTCAGCATTCAAACACACAAACCCCAAATTGACATGAAAAACTTAGGATTTCGACACTCACTGCACTGCCCAGCGTAGGTGTGTTCGGTTCGCTAGTATATGTTGTCGTATGTGTGACCAAAACTCAAACATTCTCATCTCTGCTTTCCTTTTCCTATCTTCTCGCCGAAACATGCAGTTTTCAGTGTTCATGTGCAGTGTGTGATGGAAGTCGGATTTTAATGAAGAGAGACGAGCTGTTGTTGTTATTGTGCTAACCTCATTTCTTCCAAGTTTAATGAAGAGAGACGAGCTGTTGTTGTTATTGTGCTAACCTCATTTCTTCCAATTTAGTTGATGGCAAAAACATATTAGTATGACTAGACCCAGGACGCTCTCAATAAACTCTTAGCGGCCATGGTCCGATTTGAACGATGTCAGCGTCGCTCATCTGTGGGACCCTATCGGATACTACAAAGAAGCCCATTTTGCACACACATATACACACACAAAAAGAAGCACTAAAAACAGGGGGTGGTGAGAAATTTAGGACTAAGACCTACTGTTCGCTCTGAGTGACAAATGTAATAAATTTAAAACCTGTTGAACCCAGGTGCCATCGAAATGAAAATAACAGTGTTTATTATTAAATTGCGGGGAAATAAATAAATAAATAAATGGTAACAGTAGATACGAAAAGAGGACTAAAAGAAGGCCTACTGACTTTACCACAGAGACATTAGGTCTGATGCTAATCAGTGAACCACTCGAAAGAAGGAAGGCAAGATAGAGAGAAAAGAAAACATGATGACTTAAAGCATAGAGGTAAAGAATAAATAGAAGACAGTCAAATTATTTGAGTTATTTATGTGAGTAAAAAACAAATGAGGTGCCACTATAAATACGTAGACAAAGAAAGAAAACAAAATGGACCTGATATAGTTCAACATTAACAAAAAAGATCCCATTTTGGTCTCAGATGTGATAGATGTCAATGCTTGTGTGCGCATTAGTATAACCGTAGACACTTTAAAAATGCAAGGAGATGGCGAAGGACTTTGTTTAAGGGGTGGGGGGGGGGGGTGCGATTTTTTTTCTCTTAAAACCCTTGCTTTTCTAGTATAAAAATGGTATCTAAAAGGAGATATGTCCATTTTAACGTATTTGATCCGTGGTCATTCAACGGTATGTCTGGCCTTCTGTCAACCAGGATTTGGCTCCCTCTGGCTGCTGCATGCAGTGATGGATCATCACTATTTGATTTTATATATATATATATAGGCAAAGAGTGCATGAAACGCTTGATTATGACCTGTTCTAGCAATATTTTGAGCCCCAATGCCAGGGATGGACAATGGATGACCACTCTGGGGCGACAAGGGCTGCTGATCACGCAGATTATCAGTATAAGCTTTCACCAAGAGTTCTAAAATGAACTTTCACGTCCTATAAATAGTGAAGTAGTCTTTTCTTTCTGCTGCTTCAGCGCTCGGTTGTGGACGACATGCCATAGTAATGGTCAAAACACTCTTGGTTTGGACAGAAAAAGATGTGGGAGGCATATATAGGCCCTCAAGCAGCCGGGAGTGACTCTGAGGGAGCCTTTATAATGATTGGGGGGGGGGGGGATAGGGAGCAAAATTGAAGAAAAGATACCCGGAGAAAGCCAGAAAACGACAAAAAGACACAGAAGCTATGGGAGACGCTAGTATATAAAAAAGGGCTGTTCCGAGGCTGAAAGCCGAACAAGAACTCCCCATGTCAATCTTTCGCTGGAAAAAGAAACTTTAAACGCGTTTTTTCTCAAAACCGGACTTCTTATTTTTTACACTATTTTGCTGTCTCCTTTTCTCCTTTCTTTTTCTAAACCGATTCTAGCCAAATTTAGCAAACTTCATTTTCACTGAAAGAGAAAAAAAAAGAAAAAAAAACATTTATGTGATTACCATTCGGTTTGTAAATTTTATAGAAAAATCGGTTTTTGGTATGAAGAAAAGGGCGAAATTTGAAATTTAATTACATGGCATTTTCAATTATTTCTAGAATTTTTATTTTTTTTTTTAACGAAGAGCTGAAAATAGGTAACTTTTTAGCTATTATGTTGAATAACATGTTCACCAAGTTTCATCAAGTTCCGTTGAAATTTGTCGGAGGAGATAGATTTTAAAGTTTGTCATTTTAGAGACGCCAAAATCGCCATGGCAACCGTTTGAAAAGGTGAATTTGTTTCACTGTTTTCCTCCAATCTGAACATGCCGAATTCGATGGAAAATGTTCAAATAGTCGATCTTTAATAATGATAAAAAAAAATTACCTTCAGGACGCCTGAAATGTTTGCTATACGGGCTTCCTTGAAGCGCCGGCGCTCTATTCAAATTGAACCGGACGTTGCTCGTGCGTCCCGGATCTTTTATATTCAAAACTACTGGCGAAACCGCCGCCACTTCTAGTCAATGCCTGTCAGCCACACTTACGTCTTCACCGCTGAATTCAAGGTAATGGGATACTGAGTTCAAGATGAGATGTCCAGTGCGACAAAAGACAAGACAAGGGGGTGGAGACAAATTAGGGCATTGTGGATCAGATTACAAATCAATACTGCAAGCCTGATTCAATATTAGTTGCCATCCTTTAAAAAAAAAAAAAAAAAGAAAGCACGATAACGGGCCGTTTACGCGTGAGCTTTACTAATTTTGATACGCTGATTTAAATAATGCAAATATTTTGTTCGATTCGATCAAAACTTAATCTTGTCTTCGAGGGCGGTGCAAAACTGCTGCCGAAAAACAAGCAGGCTGAATTTTTTGGCGAAACGCTAGCTCGGAATTACTTTCTTCGCTTTTTGTCATCCACAATGGGATTCTGTGTTACCGTTCATCATTTCTGTTAAAAGCACCGTTTCCATATTATGTAAGATGTAGGCCCTTTTAGTATTATTGTCTGTGATTGGTAAATAACTGTGTTCAAAGAGGTTATAGGACAACTAGAGTCAGAACTCGCTTACTTCACTAGTGAACAAGTGAAGGCTCTCTCTCTCTCTCTCTATCTATCTATCTATCTATCTATCTATCTATCTATCTATCTATCTATCTATCTATCTATC
>JBCEWB010086455.1:3135-12630 GCA_039654565.1 Peronia peronii
GTTATTTGAGTTGTGGACATGCACTTTTATTGTATTAGGTCGATTTTCTCTCGTTTTTAAAAAAAATATATTAATGCATTAATGATAAAATTATCCTTCCGCTGCTGTTTCCTTCATTGTCTCCCCTAGAAAAAGAATTAAATTACAATTCAAAAAAGGTAAAAAAAAAAAAGAAAAAATCTATTGTCCTCTAGATTAAAATGTAAGAGCGCTAACCAAAAACTATAGTTTTCTCAAAATTGGAGTGTTAGAAATGTTAAGAACAACTACGGTTTCAATGGCACAATGTTCAACACTACTGTGCCTTAAAACAACTGGATAGCGGAGATATTTATGGTTTATTGTCATAAAAATGTCTCTCAGAAAACTATTGAAGGCTGCCTGCATCAAGATATTATGATCTGTAATTGTTCTGATGTTTTAAACATAGCATCATCATTACTTGTATCGTCCACATAATATTATTATCTTTTACTCAATCTGGAAAAAGTTAACAAATCTTGCTAAATCGTGTGGTGTCGATAGTCTAGTGGTCGGACGGTCGAACTTGATATGAAAAGTTAGAAACGTTTGCTCACATTTGCCTTGGTGTGTAAATACATTACCTTTAGAATATCTACATAATATCTAGAGATCCATTATTTATTGTGAAATATAGAAATAGAGAAAGAGAGAAAGAGTAGATAACTGAATGAATAAATAAATAAATAAGAAACAAATAAATAAATATGAACACAGAAAGAGAGAAAGAAAGAGAGATAGAGAGAAAGAAACAAGGAAGAATAAATAAATAAAGTGGATATCACTGTAGAGTCTCTGTCCGGTTGAAAAAAGATGAAATTACCAGAATCTGTCTATTATCAAGCATGCCCATATTTAATTGAAGCTGAGTCGATTGAAATCATTAACTTCACTAAGTTCTCCTGTATCACTACGAGTTCTCAAAGAACATCCTTCGAAATGTTGCCATGTGTCTTTGGATTCATTTGCCAAAAGTAATGGCTAGAGAACTAAGAACTGAACCTCTTCTGAATTTCTCCTTCACGGTTATGGTGTTTATAAGCCCTTCAACATCCTTTGGAGTGGTTATCTCGGCTTTCCTCTTCATCAGATGCTCGGTCGATTCATAGCTGAAATCGAATTATCCAGATCTGCGCAAAATACTGGATGTTTTCACTTAAAATGTTTAGAAAATTATTCCATTGTTCTTCTTGTCCTGTTGAACAATGGCAAACCACGTTCATGAATTGTTCACAGTGCGGCTTGTCTCATCCACAGCGAAAAAAAAAAAAAAAAAGCTGTGTACCTCTGGGGATCTTTGTGCCAGTCCTATTACTTCCCTTAGCCAGATACAAAAAGTATCGAACAAACATATCAAAGAAGAAAAAAATAGTTTTATTTCTTGTCATTTGAAAGATTGATTTTAAAAAAAAATTATTACGGTAGAAAAACAGTTTCCCCCTACCATGAATTTTTCAGAATTTTTCATGATGTAAGTTTCAAGCAATAAGCACAAAAGTGATTCTTTTTCTCTCTTTACACTGCTCGTTAAACACCTCTTGTATCTAGCAAAGAAAGGTAATAGATCTGGTCCAAACAACCTCTCATAGACGATACATCACCACCATCAAGTGAGCATTGTGCATTCAGAGCATGTCTACCTAAGGTGACAACATTAGGACATGTAGTTCTCCCAGTCATGTGATGAGTGCCTAAACGCACCAACAAATCAGTGATGTGTGAAAAATATCCACTTCGATACAAGTGACAAATTCACAATCGACTACCGATATATATTACGTAGTCATAACAAGACAAGGTACAGAACTCACAGAATACGTAAGCAGGCATTCAGTTTCTGTAACACATGCACTCTAACAATGAGTTAACTTCCATAGAAAAGATCTCCGACAATATGCAGTTTGGAATCAGTTATCCCTCCCCCCCCCCCCCTCCTTTTCTCTCTCCTATCTCCTCGTCACCTTATAAATCTTTTTGAAGCCAGCCCACCCCAAGTATTATACTAATTTTATTTCCTTAGGTGAAGACATTACAAGATTGGGAGAACAATTACAAAATACTGTATCCAGAGTGAGCGTTCAATATCTGCCTTAATAAAACAATAACCTGAGATGACTGAAGAGAAATTGTCATTTTTATATTCCCTTTTTTATTGACCGCAAATTTCTAGTTCGAAATTTGAAGACAGTTTTCTACATTATTTGCACGAAACAATATTTTTTTTTCTTCTGAGGAAGTGCAAAAAAGGAAGCGAAATTATGGATTACAGGACTTTTTTGTTTTATTTATGCAAAGTTAGATCTTCTATTCATTTCAAATGTGCATACAGCAACTGCTGAAACATTAAATGTACTGCATACCGTTTGGAAAGATATACTCACTACCAGTCTTGGCTCCCGTGTGTGATCGGGAATACACACTGCACAATTCTATAACCATAATTGGCACTTAGTATAACACGTCCCTCCAAAACGGTATATCAATCTTAATTGCCAGGTACTGTGATAAAATGTTGTTTGGTTTCCCTGTCTTTTTCACTGTTACTATTGTGAATCTTTTTACGGCGAGACAGTCCTATGCACCACAGGAACGATCGACAGCTACTTTTAGTATAATCATCACAAGGCAGTGAATACAAATCAGAGCATTAAAATTCAGCACCTGTTAAAGATGCTACAATAAAATAATGACTTGAGAGGAATGCGGAAAAGCTAGTAAATCTTAACATTCTCACAAATTGCCATTTTCTCAATAATAAATGTGATAATTATTAATTAAAAGGGACATTTTTAATGCTTTTGACAGTTCAAATCATAATTTATTTTTGAAAAAAAAAAGGACATGACAGCATTGAGCTCGCAAAGATGTAAGGAAGCAAAGTGAAGTTTTTGATTATACTACAGCCTGTATTATTATTATTATTATTATTACTATTAATACTCCTGCAGAGTAATGCTGGGTTTAATATGCTCACAGTAACTTCTCAAAAAAAATAACATGATGTAAAATTACAAAAGGCAAATTAACACGGTATGATCAGCGTGCGGTTATGTCTAGTCAAAATCACGATGGTAAATACAAACCACGTCACATTGCTTTCAGACAGATGTAGCATTCAGTATCGGCCATACAGCTGTGAAACGGTAAGTTAAGATAACAGACTAGAGATCATAACTTCTGCACCCTCTGCCTTGTAATTTTCCATTGACGTGTAATTCCTGTAGACGTATAATTATTATTTAAGTCCTGTCATTTCTATCACGGCGCACCAACTTGGAGCTGGACCGCAGAGTCAGATATCGAACTGCTGCAAAAAAAAAGGTTACTAGAGCACCAACAACGAATAAGAACCAGGAAGACTACGCGTGTCTGGCAGTGAACGTTTTGTATGGCGAGACAGACAGTACGAAAGACATTGCAATTACCAAAATAAAACCATGATAAACATTGGTACGGTTTATTGCATTGAAATGAGGCAAAGATCAAAGTGACGAAATACCTTGTCTTAATTGCAATCGTTTCTGTCGTCTAGATCCCCAAACAGGACAAACCATTCTACACACTAGAATGGAATCTGAGAGCGTGAACGAGATAAGATGCACTAGTCAGTCCGATAATCCTGAAATTCTTTGACAAAACGCCTTTTCTATCACAATTAATTACAACGCCATCTATTTAAATAGAACTACATGACTTCCAAAATGAAAAAGTAACTCACTACATTACTTTATTCGCTAAGAACTACATTGTGCTCACCCCGTGTGCTGAAAGAGAAATCGCCAAACTGAAACGCAACTTTATAAATGTAAAGTTTTCATTTTGTCAAAGTATTTTAGAATGTATGGCATATGCGAGGAAAAGGAAACAGGACGGGTAGACAAGAGCAATGATAATGAAGAGAGAGTATGCTGGAAAAGTGCGTTAGGATTGCAGTCATAAGAAAAAGACACGAAATGGAGATAGCTGTTTTGTCGCACAATAGAAACTAACCTTTCAATGGCTTTATTCGATGTAAAAGTGTCGATCCAGTGACAGATACTAGTGAAACAAGGAGGCTTATGAAAATAGAAGATATCCTAGATGTATTCTGTTTCTTCGTAAAGTGAATCTATTGTATCGGTTATACTGTTTCTCTCCATTAAGTTACACTGTGTGTTTATTCTGCTCTACTCCTACTGTCCCGTTGACGTGTCATTTGTCGGCCGTTCTCCAGTCAACTCCTTCACCAGTTTGCTATTCAATGATCATAGCGTTTCCTGAACAACACTTCAAACACAGAGGTTTTTTGTTTGTCTGTGGATCGAAGAACGAAAGCAATTATCATTTTTTTCTTTGCTCCAGATTTTGACTTGATGCTCTCTGTAAGTTTCAAGTATTTCTCTTTTTTTTTCCACTAGACATGATTAAGAGAAGGTGTGATAACAAGGAAAGCAGAATAATTTATTTTTCACTTTTTCATTGTATACTAATTACTATATTAATTTTTTATTTTTTATTTAAACTTTGTTTGCTTTTTTGTTTTTGATTGTTTGTTTGGTTGGTTGGTTGTTCTGTCGTTGTTATTATTTTCATTATTGCTCTTATTATTGTGGTTGCTGTGATTCACTTCAAAAAGATATAATAACAGTAGACAAAGTATTAAATTCTAACAGCTTATTAATACAGATCAACAATGGGGGCTCTTGTTGATCTTCTTGATGCCATCATTCTATATTGATAAATTTCATGCTCTCATTCTCCTTTCTACAAACTATAGTTGAAGACACCCTCATGCCGCAGGATTTTATTTTTTGTAAGAAAATCCCTCACAAATGAAGATCCGGGAGTCAAGATGAATAGACTCTGTGAAGGTACTGAATGCCAAGTAAGGGATCTTTCTTTTACTCCATAAAGGGATCCATACACAAACGTAAACACACGCAGACACACACATACACATACACACAAACACACACAGACTGATACATATTCGTTGTCTCCCGAAAAGAATATTCGCTGCGATTGTCAATTTGAGCATTTGTAGACATGTAATCCATTGATGCTTTTTGAACCATTGTTATTGTTTCATCTTGGTCAAAATACATTGCAATTATTGCCATACAGAATAGTGACTACATTTTTTTTCCGAACACCCTGTCTAAATAGCAAACGAGCTAAAAGTTAGGTCGTCCTGGTCCCAAAAGACCTTCCAAACACAAAAAGCAAGTCGATAAGGCTCTATAAATTTACCTCTACATTTCCTATGGATAATCCAATCACCTCTTTCAATATAAGAATGAAGGTTGCTTATTTCACCATTGTATTGATCAAGATCCTATCAAAACTAGCATAGATTCCCTCAGACTTATAATACTAAAAGCATGTGGTCAAATAATATCAAAACTTCCACTCTTGGGGTCAAATTGGAAGAAACTTTAATGTCAACTTCCTTGTCCATTGTATATCAGGCATAAATATTTCGACAGGATGAGAAGCAAAGCAAACACATTCACAAACACATTAATGATCATCAAAGGGCATTGTACATGTCATTGATTTCGCTGTTTTGCGTGAAACTATTGTGTGGTTTTGTTTTATTTTGTTTTGGAGAAAACATCTTAAGCTTGAAACAGGATTAACTCTAACAACGTGTCATAGATTGACTCAGTGAAAGACTCGCTCATGATGTCTTTTCTGATCTGAATTCTTTACCAGTTGACTTACAGGACAAGAACGTGATACCCATTTCAGAGCTAGACTGGCACTACACAGTCATGAGCAAATATATATATATATTTTAAAAATGACATTTCAACAATTTCAGTAAACACGTTTAAAGCTAAGAGATTGCAAGATCAAAACATACCACGATAAAACAATGGCGAATACAGGCAGTGTAAAGTTCGTCACATTGCCATTATTTTATTTCTCTGCAGTCGAAAATTTTAAACAGTTTCGAAGTCTGTTATTCACATAATATCACTAAAAAAGGCCATTATCCCACACAAAAATATAATGTGCAGAAAACCAAAATTATGAACCTAATTACACATACGCAAGCAACAAATACTTTTGTGATAGTTCTAACCTGTCATTAAACTTGTTAGTTTCTCGTCAAATGTTTTTCTCTCAGGTCTGTTAAGCAGCTCTGGCTTCAAGACATTGCTAATCTGAATGGTCATAGCTAACACAAAACAAAATGTTTGAAAATAAAAAAAAAATAAAAAAAGAAGGGGAGAAAAGTCAACGTCTTAATTATCATGAAAACAATCTGCATCTTACCTACTGTCAACAAGGTATCCTTGTTAAACTTTTTTCCTTTCTTCTGTGAATGCCCTTCTGATTGGTTCCGCTTGGTTCTACTAATATCCCCGATAATGACTCGCTGAGAGAGAAAACAGAAACCGCGTGAGAGTCTGTCACGGCTTGAGAGTGAGTGAAAAAAAAATACCTGACTCACTTACACTTTCGCTTTTTAAACTCCGGGGCGGCTTCGTACAATGCTCCCACTCAAACGTTGGCGATGTAGCGAGGCGGGAAAGACGATGCGGTCTTTGCTGAAGTTGCGCCGGCGAAGTGGCTGCGCACGTGAGAGGGATGACTGCTCACCCAGACAGGGCTAGCGTCGGCGATATGAACAGGGGCAACCAACACAGGGGCTATACAAGTCTTGGAAGACTTTCAGACAATTCTGATCTGACGTATGTCAACAAAAAGTCTTTTTTGATTATTCTTTGTCTATTGTCTTACCTGCACCCTTGAAAGTCCAACTGTCTTTAAATGCTGTTGCCCTGATAAGTATGCGAGACTATACTTGTGGTTTCCTGGCCGAGTACATGAAGGCACGAATGTATCTTTGGTAGCAAAAATTAATTTGACCTTAAATCTTAATTGTTTTGGCCATGAAAATCTGACCATAATTTCCCCATCTGATTTATCCTTTAAGTGCTTAAATGTTATTTGTGAGCATATCCAGATAGATACTTAAACTTATAAATCTATGACTTACAGACCTCATTTACAAATTTAAGTACTTATTTGGATATACACATAAATTAAATGTGAGCACTGGTACTGGATTGACAAAAACTGCAATTATAAGAAATCAAGACAATGTTCTATGAAAATAGCCTGATCCTGAATAATGGGCATGATGTTAGAGCTCACTTTTCATCAGTTTGATACTTAAGATATTGGACTTTCAATGAATGGCCTATTCTAACATAATATAGCTTTTCACACAATTGTAGAAGACAAGAAAAACAACAACAAAAAAAACGTATAGCATTATTCCAATTTCTTAACTAAAGACTGCAATTTGTTTACTGTGTATTTACAGGCGTAATCTTAAAACTAGATCGTGATTATCTCGAAAACAGAAGTTTTCGGGGGGGGGGGGGGAGGGGGGAGGTTTTGTCAGAGTATGTCAGTGCACCTCTATATAACTGTGTGTGGGCTTGGGATCAGCTCTCCTTGACACTGTGATGGGATGCAGAGAGACAGAGGGTGAGTTGTCACGCTTCGCAAAGGGGGCACTCACTGACACAATATGATACCATAGAGACTTTCTCTCTTTGTTCTCTCTCAATCTCTCTCTCGCTCTCTCTGGCTGTTTCTGTCAATTTTTGTTTTCTTGCGTTTTCGTTTCTTTCTTTTCTTTGTGTCTGTGTGTGTGTGTGTGCATGCGCGCGCGTGTATGTGTGTGTAGAGTTCTCACCTCCTTCTCATCAGTTTCTTCTCAAGATGTCTCTAACCAGCTTTAATAAAGCGCCTTTTTTCTGAAGTCTAAACTTCTTTTTCGATAAATCGAGATTTGATTTAGTTCGCCGTTTCTCTCTTAACGCCCAGTGAACAAAATATAGTTTTAAAGAATGCAGAGATGTAATAGGACATTTCCTCACGTAAAAAGTAATATTTGTTCTCGTATAGATCGGGAAAGACATGTAATTAACGTGTGATAAATGTGATTTTCGATCTCCTCTCTTTCACACACACATACACACACACTCTCTCTGTTCCCACCTTTGTCCCTCTGAGACTATTCGTTGTTTTGTACAAAGGTTTCTTCCATTTTCAGCTCTAACTCCCAGATGTTTTAAGCTAACATCTCTTTGCCTCTATCATTACCTCATGCCATGCTACATTATTATCATCTGCTAATCCTACTTGTTTCTCTCATCTGCTTCTTGTCATCTGTTTTTTGCTTTTATCTATTTTACATAATTACGACAAAAATTGTGTTACTTTATACCCTTCTTTTCCTTTTTTCTACTTTTCTTTGAGTCTACCACTGGTTCCATGCCATGTTATATTATTTACACTTCTTTACTTTCCTGTTCTCTCTCTCTCTCTCTCTCTCTCTCTCTCTCTCTCTCTCTGTCTCCTTCTTTCAATTTAGGTTTTTATTTATTTATTTATTTTTTGTTGTATCTTTTAGAAATAATTACCCCAAAAATTCTGTGATCTCCCCACTCCCCACCCTTTGTTTTCCTTTGTCCATTATCCTTATCCAGGTACGTTCCAATAAAGACAGAAGAGGGTAAATCTTTTTCATTTCTCTCCGCAGGTAATTTCCTATCTGTCTTGTTTTGCTTTCAAGCCCCCGTCCCATTCTCCCTCCCCATTTTCACAACAGTATTTCTTACATAATCTTATTCTGTAAAGCTTCAGATCCGGCTTCCCACACATTCTTAGGGTGCAAGTACAAACAGTGACAGCCATGGCGGTTGTGTCTCAGTCACGGCTCTATCTGACTTATTTCGTAAAGTCTTAAATCCGGCTTAGTGTACACTCTTAGCGTGTAAACAGTCACAGTGACTTTCGTCTCTGTACGTCTCAGTCGTGACTCAGTCGAACTTACTCCATCAAAGCTCAAACCTGGCGTCCCTTACATTCTTAGTGTACAAACAGTGACATTCACCTCCGTTGCGTCTCAGTCACGCTCTATCTTACTTATTCCATAATGTCTCAAACCCAGCTTAAAGTGTACATTTTTAGTGCACAAACAGTGACAGTCGCCTTCGTTACGTCTCAGTCGCGGTTATGTCTAATTACCCGTTGATGTCACTCCTGTCTTCAAGTACACTAAACTCCTCAGGTGGTGCGAGACGGCCTTTAACTTCCTGACATCTTCTAGAACCCCGGCCACACCAGGACCATGACTCCCGATGTTCGTCACCGACTTTTTTATCCCCCCACCGGCTTTCTAAGATTCGAACCCTTGCCATTTGGTTTTCGTCCAGATGTAGTTGACCAAGGTGTTTTAACCATTCCGCACGTGTGCCAATGTTTTTATGACATAACTTATAATATGGTATTATCCAGTATGAAAGGTAACTCTAGAGGATCGGAGGCAGATGCACAGCGTTTGCATCTTTACAGATTAACTTACTGTCATTTTGGGCACAGGATTTACGTCACATGAATGTATGTATGTATGTATGTATGTATGTATGTATGTATGTATGTATGTATGTATGTATGTATGTATGTATG
>JBCEWB010086477.1:0-12629 GCA_039654565.1 Peronia peronii
ATCGATTTTGAACTGCCAAGTGTTCTTTAACGTGCGTAACGTACACACGGGACCTCCGAAATATATTCGCCCTTATCGGAGAAGGCTAGACATCAGGCTTCCCTACCCACTGGAAGCCAGGGGACCGTTGAGTCCATGAAAAAATGTGGGTTTTCGATCTTCGTGTCCTTCCTTCCCCCGATGCAGGACCCGCGAGTTGATCCCGGTCCGTTTTCTCCTTGAGCAGACGCCAAACCACAGAGCCACTGCGTCCCCCGGAAAATTATGTACATTTTAAGTTGCCTATAAGACTTAAGAGGGAGATTTGTTTTAAATATCCCCTCCTTCCCCTCAAAAAAAAAAAACAAACATATAACCACGATACAACAACTTGTTTCGTTCGCAAGTCTGTTTGTCTCTCTTTTTCCTTCCCCTGGCGCCTGCCCCTCCCCTCTCCACCTTTTGCTCCTTCATCATCATAATCATCGTAAAACTGCCAGCTGGCTAGTTCTGACACCATCTTTGCCCGCCGTGCCTTCCCTTGATTGCGTCATCAGTGTTTGTTGTTCACGTGCTATATCTGCCAGCGTGAAGTACTCTCGAAACACCAATACGCCAAATCTGTTGACGTGGCCAAAGAGCCGTCTGCAAGATGCCACCACCATACATAACAGCCATAGTGCAAACTTTCAGTGTGAAAACAATCAAAATTAGTAACAACGACATACACTAACACTCCGTCACCATAGCGTACCTTTGTCTTTCAAAGGGTTTGAAGTATAAAGTATCACCAGGAAGACAACAACAATGATTAACACCACAACCACCAACAACACAACCACCATCACCACCGCCAACAACTCAACAACAGCAATCCGTCTTCAGTTTTCCCTTTTGATAGAAATAAACACTTTTAAAATTATGTTCTATTTAAATTTTATTACTAAAATTATCATCGATTTTAGTGCAGTATTAAATTGCTATTTATTTCAAAATTATCTTTTAATTTCAGTAGGTGTTGACTAGTTTTTTTTTTTGTTTTTTTTTATAAACTTCAGTAGTCTGAGATTATAGAAAACCAGTTTGGAAATCAATATCAACTTGTTGCTTTACACATTCCTGTTATTATTATTTTATTACTAAAAGTGATATGAATGTTATTAAATTATTTAAATTCAGTTATTGTTGAAATTTATATTATAATAATTTTGCTGTTTCCTAGTATATTGTTTTTCAAATAAATTTTATTTTATTATTAGTTTCACTATTACATAATTGTTTTAAAGGTGCTTAAACAAATTATTCAACTGATTTAAAATATACATGTATATTTGTTTCATCAAAGACCAGAAAAGTTGTGATTTTTCGTTCAACACCACAGATTAATGCACAGTTAATCTAAAACTTGATACACTCAACCACCCCTTGGCTTCAGGCAGTTACATCTATCTCAACTTGGACTTAGAGCAGTGATGCTTTTGTTTCACCGCTGAGCTCAAACCGTAGAGAGCCGGCACAGAATTATGTCAGAAGTTTATTCAGTCACTAAATTTTGAATTTTACAAGGCGTACAGAAATATTTCATGGATATTGTGAAGAAATCGTGATTTTTTGTTTTTATTTCATGATTTTAAAAAGCCATTCACTTTCCTTCTTTCTGTCTTATTTTTTCTTTCTTTTCTTCTTTCTTTCTTTCTTTCTTTTTCTTGCTTTCTTTCTGTCTTTCTTTCTTTTTCCTTCTTTCTTTCTTTCTCTTGTCATAGAAACGGAGGAGGAAGAAGGAGGACATTTCAAACGAACAGTATGGTTTCCGTCGCTCACCAGCACAAGTTTTGCCCATGATGGCATGTGGACAAAAAAAGTCTACATAGCAAACACCAGCCAGCGCTACAGAATAAGCAAACTAACGCATAAATATATCATTAAGTTACAATATAATTGACTGCAATAAGGCTGTCAGAAAACGTATCCCTGTGGAGTATAAGAACGACACGTATTTTACCTTTGATGTGAGTGTTGGTAAATAATGATTGTCTTCTAATGAAATAGTCAAGTTGTGCAGTGTTACAAAGACCCGCCTTGAAGCAAAGGGAACTCCCCAACTCCCATGTAGGCCTACTTCTATCAAAGTTCGTCATCACCGTTTCTTTCTTATTCAAATTCATCTCGCGTCTTGACAGCTACAATTCAAGAGAAGGTGTCGCACAAGGAAACCGCAAGAGGCTCGGCTCGCCGTTCCCTAGCACTATTTCATAAAGTGTGGATTGATTCCTTCGTTTTTCGACAGTTCGGGGGGCGGGCTGAGCCTTGTTTGATGAGCAATATTAGCCGGCTTTATGTTAGTGCCGCGTCAATACAAGTATGAACAGGAGGTGGAGACTAGCGATCAGCGCCGCGCGCGGTGAGGAACCAAGCCGGCCTCCCATTGGCTGGAGTTTGGCAGCGGTGGGCGGGCCTGTCCGCCAGGATTTAGTGAGACGTGAGCGGGTTGGATGCTCGAGGGGCGGGCACTCAGATATCAATCTCGACTGCCCCCCTTGCGAACATCAAGGTTGGTGCTAAAAGCGCATGGCTGGATCGTTTTCCCTTGTTCGTATCAAAACTTGTCCGGCACCCCATGTGGCAGGAGGCTGAGATCGCCTTGTGCGACTAATGACCGTGAGATCTGTTCCTCCTCCGTGAACAGACCTTGCGCAGGCCTGATAACAGCGATACGCTTGAATACAAACTGGATTGCATTATAGCTCTGCTGACTTCCTCACTGTCTACGAGGCTCGTCAAACGAGTACGAGGATTACATGACAGGGTTTTAGAATACATCGCTACAACTCCTCGACGTAGCCATGCTCTGTCTCGAGAAAAACAAGACGACGAAGTCGAGCAGAGATGTTATGATGTTTTTGAATGTGTTTCTGGCCTAGGATTTGGGATTGCCACACGAATGACTTAGCTGTGACAGCTTGCAGTGACAACGATTTGAGCACAGACCTGACATTTTTGTGTTTGGTTTATGTTGTTGTGCATTATCACCGTTGCCTCTCCTGAGTTTTAGTATCCGTCGCTCTCAAACGTCAAGGAATTCTGGCTTCGACCAAGGCTTTAAACTGGATGTAAGTAGTTTTTCTTTACCCATTTCTTTTCATATTTTTTTGTCAACTCTGTTATTTTATTTCTTTTAGTCCTTCGTTCTGATTCTACCTCAGACATCATTATTTTCATGACCCCTTTTATCCTTCTATCCCTCGACTCGTCTGGTTCCGCTGTTTTCTATGTCCATTGAGATGCATGCATAGTTTCTAGGAAACTGAAGTGAGACCCAGTGACTGACTCCATAGCCTATTTAGTTTCAGGCTGGGGCCGGATTTCCACGATAATCGGGTTTAGTCTTAAGAAAGTTATGTTAAACCCTTTCTGTTTTTTAACTTTTGCCATTTCTTTCTCTTTGTAATTTGTGATGCATTATTAATGTGAATGTTTCTGTTGTCACGCTTGTTGTAATCGAACGCGATATGCTAGAAAAGTGCAGTGGAGAGCTATAAGAATCGAACTGCTACTTCAGCTTAGCAATACTATTTCCTTTCCAAAGCATTACAAAATGCTCTAAATCTGCTAAACACAAAAACAGACAAAAAGAACAAAACCAAACAACCATAATAACGATCATCTCCAAGAACCATTACAATAACCAAAACATAGACAACAAACTTTTTAAACATAGGTCTTATTTATAAGCATCTTTGTTCAGTATAATGTATATAAACCTTATTCAAAGTTAGCATATGAAACTAGGCACATGTACTAGAGTCTAATAATATAATATACCGGTATCCATAACAAGACTGCGTTATCTCACGCCTTTCAGTCACCTGTGGACGGCAGTCTCGTATGATTAGATGTTGTGGGACAGATGAAACAATATACATACAACAACCGGCAGCATAACGGTTCAGTTGAACGAATATCAGTGACCGTAGAATGACACTTTACATAAGTTTAAAGAAAAAGAAAATGCTCTAGAATGATAAGTATTAGCTTGTATATGGTTTGCAGAATTAGGATAGTCAATAGTCGGTACTGGCAGTGCAAAGTCCGGACCACTGAATGAGATCAAAACTGCTTCGAGTCATTACTTTTTATGAAAACAATAACAACAACAACAAAAACCACGATTATTTCTAAATAATAATAACAATAATAATAGGCCTGATAACAATAATTATTATAACAATAGTAGTAGTAGTAATGGTAGTAATAATTATAATAATAATAATAAGAAGAAGAAGAAGAAACAAAAAAAAAAAACAAAAAAAAAAAAAAAAGAAGAAGACCAGCATGGAACAAAAATCAGGTCTATTATTTTGGAAGCTTTAGGTAAGCTACCGGTACTCTCCTCAGAACCTAGTCAGCTGTACGTCCAGTAATTTTGTGATCTAGGATTTAATAGATCTTGTAGACTTTGCTGTGTGTAGTTTTCCAAGTAGCTAGTCTATCTGTAAATAAATTACTAACAAAATCACTGCAAAATATGCTGGCCGTTACAGTACACTGTTTTTTCTTGTTCTTTTTCGCCACTCTGTGGCCGTTCTGAAATGGTAGAGATCTGTCAGAGTTGTGAGTGAGCACCAAAGACGGTCCACCAACCCACTGTGAGATAATGTCTGATAGAGGTAAGCTTAATTGAACTGCAGCGTTTAAGTAGCGAACAATACCACTGTAATCTTTTTCCATTGATTTCACTGTTACTTGTTGAAATACAGTATTGATTTCAAGTAATGTTATCATTTTATGTTAAAAAGCTATAATAGGCTTTAGATCGTTAGCTACCCAACTATTTTTGGTGAGCACTGATCGGTGAGCTTATCTCTACCTTCCCTGACTGACCGTGAGACTGCACACTCTTCCCAAGATCCATGTAATTGATAAAGTAGAATAATACAATATGTATATTAATTCATATCCGTATTTAGGTGCTAGATAGAATTGAATGGTTTATTTGTTCCAGGCAGCAGCTGGCACATTATTAGTTTCTATAACAACTGCTTGACAAACCAAAAGCAAAGATAAGGGAAAAACAAAAGACCCTGTAAGTTACGGTAGTTAATTTTCACAGTGGTAGGCGTTTTAAGGGTAAGGGGCGGGTGTGGGGGGGGGGGGGGGGGGTTGCTTGCAGCTGTAGCATATTTGCTTCCCCTTAGAATTCAGAATACTACAGCAGAATTTCGTGTGGGGTTTGCACCATTTCAACCATATGGTAAGAATAGCCAAGTTTAGTCCATGTGAATAGACCACCACCCGGAAAGACATTCGAAGAGTGTAATTATTTCGAAATTGTCAAGGGGGCTAACATTCTCGATTTTAGCTCTGGCATTGATTCTTATGCACGTTTCCGTGGGCGGTTTTCATGTTGGTTACTGTGTAAAACTTCACAACATTCCAACATTTACTCCCTTATGATTTGATTGAATTTGGATGAATGATGGAGAAATGTGACAACAACAAACAAACAAACAAAAAGAAAGAAAATAAAAAAGATAAATGAAAAGCCGCTTTGCTTTCAAATTTATTTCTTCAAGTGATTTTTGGTCTAGAAAAAGTTCAATCACTTGTCTCTTCTGCCTGCCGACCAGCACGATGGAAGAATTCAGGACCTCAGCAACAATAGTAACAGCTACTGTTCCTTTTACTGCAATGAATTAAAGATGCATAGTTAATACCCAAGAATTGACATATCATTTTCTTTTCTTCTTCTTCTTCTTTCTTCCTTTTTTTTTTTTTTGATAATGTGAATGTTGATATGCCATCAGCTCCACATAACCGCGCCATGCTCATGTCGGAAGGCCTGGAAACTATCCAACCCAACATCATTCTGTCAAAGCGAAAATAATTTTTAATCAAATAACTTTTACTGTAGAATAACTCAAAGCAACAGCAAGAACAAAAGAGGCCCCTATATCCTCTCCTTCAGTCGATCCCCATATATACTTATGTATCATATTGTCTATAGTGAGAAGTTCATTGTTTGAAATATATTTATAATATTAAAACGGATTCACAGCAGCTGCTTACTTCCTATGAAACCGTTAGGCAATTACAACAAAAACACACAAACAAAAACACTAACAACAACAACAGACAAAGAAACACACAGAAAAAAAAAGGGTGATTTAAACTTTGACAGCAATTGTTTTGCTCGGTCAGCACATTCTTGATGTAAACCGATGAACAATGACAGAATACAAATCTTTCCAAAAAGGATTATAACTAACAGAAAAACGAGATGTCACAAACAAATGGAATTTTTTTTTTTTTTTAATGCACGAGACTTGAACGCCCGGATATTTCGGAATCCGGGGAAGGGTAACTCGTTAACTTTGACCACCAAAGTGTTGCACATTATAAGCCAACAAAACGAATTAGTTTGAAATGTCCAATTGAGTTTTAGGGACTTACCCAAAAAAGTATCAGAGGAAATAGTATTAGGGTGCTTTTCTTTAGTGATGCCCCGCATTCATGTTAAAGCAAAGAGCATCACAGTTTAAATTTAAATAGCAAGGCGAATTTTTGTTTGTTTTGTGTATATGTGTGTGTGTGTGTTTGCTGACTTTCTTTAAAAAAAAAAAAAAGTTCTTCATCATAAGTAAAGTTTAATCAGCGATTATTCAAGCAGACAGGTCCCTTGACACTTTTCAAGTTAAAGTTAAGTTGTTAGTTTCATGGAGTCAATCAGCTTGTGAAAGTGGGAGAGCTCGGCTTGTAACAGCGGACAAAAATGGTTGTTGAGCGTTTGCTCTGCTTTGTTTGGTTCCTGTTCGTACAACTGGCTAAAGCCGGCAGTAACTTTAAACAAAACGATACCATGGTAACTTTGCTTCAATTCAATATTGGTTTTCAACAATCTACACTGAAATCAGCCTTGAAGACTTCGTCTTGCTCTTTATCAAGATTACTGTTGAAGATCGAAACGCGCTTACTGGTTCAGTCTATAAACTGAGGATTATCTTCGAATAGATAATATTTTCCATATTGGAGCCGTAGAAATTTAGCCTGTCTTTATATATAAGTGGCTGTGCAGAGATACGGTTTAATCGGTTACTTTAAATGGCTTTATTTTTAAGCGAACGGGAGACGGCCATCGCTACTATGGAAAAAAGATGAGAAATACCCTCTCCTTCAACTGATGTCATTTATATATATATATATGCGCCTAAGACAGTGATCATGGAGTATCTTTACTATCTTTTGTCTAGTGCTACTATAGATGCCTAGATGTATGCATGAAAACCTTTCAGCCCCTCCTACAGGTCTCTTTCAACTATTGCTTGTCTATGTTAGGCATATCCCAGTAATCATGTCTGGCTCAGGCCAGACTGCAGCTCCTTCTCCGTCATTGGCCCCTTTCTCCTTTCCTGCCTCTGTTCTATCTGGTTAGTTGTTAAAAAATTAAAATGGTTCAGTCACACAATGGCTTCATTAAGCTGTGCGATGCCAGCCTTGTATCATTGTACTGTCATAACATTAACCTAATCTGCACAGCAATATTATCATTGTCACCTTGGTCGTCGTTATCATCATCATCATTTTACTTTGTTTTAAAAGGCCACGAAGACTGTCTACCGGTTACTAAAATTATGATTGATCAAAAAGAGCCATAACTATGGAGAAAATAAATCAATTTTCCAATTTTCTAACTTAATTTCTGTTTCAGGGTCATTATCACCATGTCACAGAAATGTCTTGAATTTCAAGATATTTTGTCCACTACCGTTAGGTTTCTATACGCCTTTCAACCTCCTCTGGGGCGGTGATCTCGGCGCCGAGTCAATATCCACTGGCAACTGATTCATCAATACATGTCCATTATAATAAACATACAACAACTATAAAGAATTAATATGAGAAAATGTTTAAATCGCAAAATGTCCAAACCACTTAGTTCTTCCGCAAGGCAAAATAGCTGTCCTCAAAAGGAGATTCCATTTACAGTTGATGGGACAAGCTATCTATTATGGAAGATACATTCACATTTACATGCCGACAAAACTATCACGATTAACATCAGAACAAGACAGACTCCAGGAACATTGTCCCAACTTGGTAAGCTAATGGCAGAAATAAAGTTCTGTAACCCCCACGTTTAGTTCTTACATGCAATAAGAAGTTCAGCTCTTGCGGAATATGTTAATTGATCATAGAGCGGGTGCACGGAGTCTTCCCGAATTCTGTTCAGCGTTGATATGCAGGCTTCCTGATATGGGGCGTCGATGTACTCATGACTTCCTTTAAGAAGTTTTTTTCATTTTCTTTGTCCATCTATCTTTTCTTCATTTGTCTTGCTCACGTGTATTTCCCGTCAAAGCTGTAACATAAAAAGTTATAACACTGTATGAGATTTAAAAAAAAAAAATATTGATCAAGATGTTTTCTATATGAAATAATTTTAGTTTTCCAATAAAATATTATAAATCGTTTTTTCACCGTTGAGTGGACGAAAGAGGCATTATCATGTCAGTCCAATTTTGAATCAATAGTTACTCCCAAATATTTGCTTGCCCCTACTTACTCAACGCCTTCATTTTTAATTTCAATAAATAGCAGGAAATTTTGATTCTTCCTAAGGTCAACAATACGGTCTTTCGTTTTCTTGATCCTGAGATGAAGAAAATGATCGTGACACAATTAACACATCTGTCTATTGTGTAATATCCAGGTCTTAGATGGCAGCTTGTGCTGTAAAGTAATACAATATGAGTAGAATTTTACTACATTATCTGTTATTGTGGGCTGGAATATGAGTAGTAGTATAAAAGTATAATGAGAGGGTATTGAATCGTTGATCTGAACTGCCTCCGGACACATCTGGGCTAAAAGATCTACCGCCGTGTCCAAAGTACATTACCGGTTGAAAGTAGTGGCTGACCGTTCACGTTCTGAAAAATGTGATCTTACTTTTCAAGATATGATTTTGTGAATTGGAGGATGGCAAAGCTTTTTTTTTCCACGTTCAGTGATTAGAAAGATATTATCAAAGGCACTGATTAAACTATATTCTCGTCCTTGGCTCATCTCTTTTTCTTTTCTATAATCTGATCTTTATTGCTGCATGTCGTGTACCTGAAGAAAATACGATCGTTGACTTAGTATTCCTTCCTTCATTCTTTCATTCATTTACTCATTCATTTACCTATTCACTCAATGACCTATTCTTCCAGTTAATCACCCACTAGGTCAGTGAATTAGTCAATCAGTCGGTCACTCATTCATTTTTTCACTCAGTCAGCCAGTAACTCAATTACTCACTTGCTCACTTACTCACTTTTTACTCATTCATATGCTCACTTATTCACTCACTCATTCACTTACTCAATCACTCAACCATTCACTCAATCACCCACCCATTCACTCAATCACTCATTCAATCAGTCACCTAATTACTCACCTATTCGCCCATCCATTCAGTGCTACATAACCTTTGTTCAGTCCTACTCTGATTCATTTTTTCCCGTTCATAGTTCGCACTGTCACCACCTTAAAATCAAAGAGGATACTTTAATGAGCACGCATAATGTTCACTTTTCGGTGTTAAAACAAAATCTTTCATTTAATTCATTTAATGCATTTTTTTCTAATGTTCGTCGTGGTTTTAGCGCTGGTAACCTACACTTTAATTAAATACAGAGGAAAAAATAACACGAAACAACAACAGCAACTCCACCACCACCACCACCAACAACAAAAAATTGCCCCCACAAAAACGAACTCTACATGACTAGTAAAACATTTTATTTTTCATTCGTTCGCAGTGATAGATGTTTTAAACGGACAGGAATTTATTCCATAGACAATTGGAAAAAAACAGTTCTCCTTATCACACACACACACACACACGCACGCACACAAGATAAAAAAAAACAACAACGTATAAATACATTATAAGCCTTCCCCCCCCCCCCCACCTTTATTTTCAGAATATAACTTAAGAGGTTGACTTAAGATTATGGCTTGCTGATAGCACTAAGATTGTTTCTTTTAAGTTTTCATATTTATACATGTATTTCGGTTATTCTTTTTAGATGGGACTGAGAGACTGATCGGTTGATTTGATCTCTATCACAAATATTATTGTCTTTCCGAAGAATCTGGTCAGGTACCTTCAAACAAAACAAAAAAACAAAAACAACAACGACAAATTAAAATGAAGTGCTGGCTTTAGGAAAAAGTGGACGATTTCGGCATATCGTCTGTGATAAGTTCAAACATGCTTGATCCTGATTCAAAATATTCTAACAAAGCTTTCTCTGGCATCAGTCAATCATTCACTCACTCACTCACTCACTCACTCACTCACTCACTCACTCACTCACTCACTCACTCACTCACTCACTCACTCACTCTCCCACCCACCCACTCATTCACTCACTCACTCACTCATTCATTCACTCACTTATTCACTTATTCACTCAATTAATCGATCAATTAATCAATTAATTAACCAATCAGTCAATAGATCAGTCAATCAGCCAGTCAATCGCGTAGTCGATCGGTCTGTCGATCGTTGGGTCAATCGGTCGATCAATCAATCGATCATTTAGACATTCAATCAATTGTATGATCAATAATCAGTCAGTCCACATGACAGTCCACAAATGTATCGATCCATCAGCAGTCAATCGGTTTACCCAAGACTGGTCAGTCAGTCATGACTGAGTAATCGGTCTCTGTCAGTTGTTTTCACCAGTTGAGCACACTCTTAATTATTCGGTGAATTGAGTAAGGAATCAATCGACTAACCAATGGAATAGCTGCTCGATCCGCTAATCAGTTAAACGCGATATTAATTCCTGCTCATACATTGATAACTCAATCACTTGGTCACCCTCAGACAAAATCATTATAGCGCACGGTGCATTTATCATCATCTTCATCATCATCGTCATCATCATCATTTTATAAAATGTCTTAAAATAAAATACTACTGTCTAACCGGTAACTAATCAAATACATTAAAAAGAAGCAAATAACAAGATGTAGGTCTTGACATAGCAGAAATTGCGCACGGTGGTATCACTTATCAACTGGCTCTTCGTCAGGGCAATAAAATCATCATCGTTACTATCACCATTATCCATCCGCCTCATCATTATTTCATACCAGTGTCTTGAGAAATACAAGACATAATCATTATCATCACCATCATAAATTTATAGAAATGTCCTAAACTTTAAGGCATTGGTGGTCAATTGGTAACTAATTTTGTACTTTAAAAGAAACAAATAACCGGTACTATTCTGATGGAGAATTGATAAGGTCAAGCTTAAATAAACTGATGGATTTGGTTAAAGTTTTAATCTTCTAACCTGATTGGCTTTTTTTGAGGACATTTATCACCATCATCATCAGCATCGCCATTATTTTATAGAAATGTCTTAAAATTTAAGTCAGGACCTCAAGGTTCTAGCAGTATCTAACTTAAAGAAACACATCTGCAGAATTTGATATTTTAAAAACTGAATAAAGTGATGGTACTGCCAAATTTTCAAAAGACTTGATTCTTCATCGGGCAACAAACAAGCAAACAAACAAACAAACAAACAATACACACACACACACACAAATCATCATCATTGTCATCATGCTTTTCATTTTTGGCGGCGGGGGGGAGAGAAAAATTTGAATTTGAAGATACAGATTATCAGTATCAACCGCCAAATAAATCAAACACATATTTACAATTCTATAGCCTGAAATTGATGAAAATACCGGGTAATGCAAATTTTTGGTCCTATTGGATCAGTAGAAAAAAAAAAAAAAAGCAAAATGGTTAACTTAAATGCTATGCTGGAACAGATTTATGAAAGAAACTTTGTTATAATGACATATTTCGCGCCATGATAAAATAATAATAATAATAATAATAATAATAACAACAACAGAGCGCATAACGCTTATCCCCGTGGAGTACAGGCTCTGAGCGCTTTACAGCCTATTAAGCAAATACTGAACAATCTAAAGGGCACTTTTTTTTTTTTTTTTTCATCATTATCATCTTTTCGGCAACCACCACAATAACAACAACAACAACAACTTTGGTAACGACAACCACAACCACAAAGAATGACAGTGAAAACGACAATATTAATAAGACAACAAAAATAAGAAACAATAACAACAGTACCACCATTATCAAGAGCCCCAACACTGTTTATGAACATCAACAGCATAACATGGTTCTGTCTAAGAACGTTTCCCCCAGGTCTTGAGCTGTCAAGAAAAAAGCCTGGTTCTACAAATGCTTCCTGTGATATAGAAGCTTTTATTTTGACATGGCGTTCATCGTTTCTTCATCTAGAATCAAAACTTCCTAATCTAATACAAGACAAAGAAATGAGATGAAACGCCCCTAAATCTTTTATGTTTCTTTCTTGCTCACATCCTCCTGTTGTTGTGATTATATAATAATTGTCTGAAGGCTTTTAGTGGCTGGAATATGTTTATTTCAAGTAATGGGAAGAGCTATAGACGTATATATTTTTATACAGATTATAATTATGTAGGGGTATGGAGCTATAGATAGACAGAGAGACAGACAGATAGATAGATAGATAGATAGATAGATAGATAGATAGATAGATAGATAGATAGATAGATAGATA
>JBCEWB010086498.1:0-12629 GCA_039654565.1 Peronia peronii
CCAATATGGCAGGGTAGAGATTGTATTTGTGTTGACAATGTTGTGCCAACTGAGCTACCCTCTAATCTATGGGAAAAATGAGCCAAAATACAAAAATGTTTGAGAGTTGAACAGTGAGATATGTCATCCTATTTTTTCTCAAATCAGATGACAACTTACCTAGTTTTCCTTCCAGTGTGATTTGCTCTGAAGTCAGATCACTAGACATGACATCACCTCTGATGTCTATGTAGTCGTTCTCAAGTTCTTGGGCCTCTTCATTAGACATAGTGGGGCCCAAAGGTGCTGGGAAAGGTTAAGAAGAGAAAGATGACACTCGACAAGTAAGAAATATTACTAGTTGTTGTGCTTTCTTGAGAAATGATGCAGATGTCAAAGATAAGAAAAGATAGATGAGATAAACTTTATCTATTCTCAAAAGGAAATTCCATTCACAGCTGATAAAACGCAACATGCATGGGAGATACATTTGCACTTACATCTGGACAAAAATATCATGAACAGCATCAGATCAAGACAGACTCAAAAAACATTGCCTCTGCTTGATACGAGTGCCACTGATGGCAGAAATGAATGTCTGTAACACTTGCGGTTATTCTAGAATGAAACAAAATGCCCATTTGTTGCGGAATATTATAAAGTGCGTACATAGAATCTTCCTGAATTATGTAATGCTTTGACCCACAGTCTCCTGAGAACATCAGGGAACCCATGATCTTGTTTAACAATTTTGGTCACTTTTTTTGTACACATTTTTGTTCACAAAGAGGGATATGTTGAAAATAGTAGATCACTGACCGTGCAATCATAGAAACCAACTTTGAAAGTGACTATCCCCACACAGGAGAATCGTGGTTAAATAATCCTTTTATCAAAATCCAGTACATTCATTTCCTTTTCTACTGATGCCAGCAACTCTATAGAGTTTTTCTGAAATGTAAGGCAGTCAAAGTGACTGCCCATGCCAAAATAATGTCTGGGTAGTCTTCTGGGCCATCTTGAAGTTTGCACCAATTAGTGTGCAAAGAGCGAGTAGCGGATCGGAGACAGAGGCATAATGTTTATATACTCACACAACGTTTCGAGAGAGCAATGTTCACTTTGTTCAAAGGTGTGTCAGTCGCAACTGCTCAGCAAATACTGTATTTTTGTTAAAACTTTGAAACTTGTTCATGTGAATTTCAAGTAAGCTGTTAGGTAAGCAGGCTTTATAGACCAAAAACAAAGAGTTTGTTATGATGATCAGGATTTTTTACAAATGATGGCCCACCCATGTCGCACAGTATATTTAAGTCAAAAACTTGGAGTTATGAGTGACAATATGTGACAAAGAAAGTCAATTTATAGATCTGTCAGTTTTTTTTAAAGTAGAATGAGACCATTCCTCCCAGTCATATTTATGGACTGGCGAACTAGAATTCTTTAAATTAGCAGTCAAAATTTGATTCCTGTTTCATTTCATTTTTGTTTCAGTGGGCTAGGCTTTCACATAAGAAGTGCTATCTCCACAAATAAATGCCATTAAAACAAAAAAAAACTGCAAGGACTCAGAGACAGCACTCGATCGATGCAGTGCTTCAATGCACTGGTTGTAGGTATCTATTAAAACGAGACAAAAATCTATTCACACTACTAGTGAGTAAAATTTACCCAACTCATATCTTAATCTCTGATAAGTCAAGGATTTGTCCACACCTTGCAAACTTGATAGATCAATTAGAGATAAAAGAGCGATTAAACAAAAAAGCTATTCAAGTGTGACAGAGAGGACGAGGGATATTCATTTCAACTCAAAATAATAAAAGTGTTATAAATTCACCAAAACAGAGATGACTTGATGAGAAAATAAGATTAAAACTACAGAACGTCACGGTCAGTCTGGAGAGTCCCAGATTAGTTTTAACTGTTTTGAGAAAATGGACAAAAAGTATTTCGTACAAAGGAGGTTTTAAATATATGTTTTGTTTATATAGCAGACGGAACTGAAATATTGCGCACTGTGGCAAATAGTCATAAGGATTACCAAAGAACAATATCTGCTGTAAAATTAAAGTCAGCAATCATGAAGAACTATTTCTGCAATGCTGTCCAACAAATTCCTGAAGTGTGACATCATTTATCATATATCACAACGATGTTCATAACTTTGTTTCAGGTATTAGAGATAAAGCTGATGCTTTGTGGTATTTGCATATCAAGGACATAAATTGTGGCAAACTGGTTTTGTAACTGGTTTTTGGGATGTGTAATAGAGATTATGGCTTACATCCTTATTAAAAAAAAAAAAACAAGACGAGTGATCCGGAGTGACTGTGATGGCTTAAACGTAGTTTTTCTGAATTTGACGCATTCTCTTGATAAGAAATTTTAGTGTTTCATTATTAACAAATGATGTGTTATCATCCATGCTGATATAAAATGAGAACTAGGTATTGAGGTGACAATAAACAATTCTCTTCTCTCATCTTATTAAATCCCTATAACAGAATATTCTCTTATTTTATCGTATCAAATCTCCAGAACAGAATATTCTCTCATTCCATCTTATCAAATTTCCACAACAGAATATTCTCTTATTTCATCTTATCAAATCTCCAAACAGAATACTCTCTCATTCCACTCTCTCATTCCATCTTATTAAATCTCCACAACAAAAAAGTCTCTTATTTCATCTTATTAAATCCCACGAAAAATATTCTCTTATCTCATCTTATCAAATTTCCACAACAAAATAGTCTTTTATTTCATCTTATGAAATCCCCACAACAGAACACTTTTTTATTCCATCTTATCAAATCTCCACAACAGAATATTCTCTAATTTCATCTGTTCAACTTTGCACAACAGAATACTCACTTATTTCATCATATCAAATCTTCACAACAGAATATATTCTCTTTTTCACCATATCACAACTTATAATATGTTCAGAATGAGCAGAAAAAAGAATATTCCTTACTGTGGGGACTCTCATCCTCACGGTCATCAAAGGATGAAACACTTTCGGGTCGAAAAATCGATTCATTTCCAACTGATGCCACAGACCCTGCAGAATCTCCGTTACACACTCTCATCGGTAAGGGCGGTGGAACAGACGGGCGTTCTGGGGGGGTTGGCGGAGGGATAGAATTTCTTCTCACACTGGCACAAGGCTGAAAGCATAACACCAACATACTGAAAGCATACTTCCTGTTAAGAAGGATATCGTCCCTGTAAGTCTTTAAACGCGTAAGTCCGGAAAATTGGATCATGACGTTTTTGGCAGTATTAAACTAGAACAGGTTTCCCTCACCTCCTCTATAACTATCAAATCCATGGAATCAATGAAAGTTACACTTTTTTCGTCACATGATCTAAACACGCGATTCATGATTTCACTTCGATTTATCAAGTTTTTTGTCTCTCCTCTAAAATTCACCTCTGCGGACTTATGCGTTTAGAGACTTACAGGGACAATATGATGATGAAACACATCCTAATTTAACAGAAGTCTTCAGAAAGATGTCTTTTACCTTCAACACCTTAGACAGAACTTATGAGCACTACTAGCTACAGACATGCCTTCTGAAATCACAAACTCAGTATCGTAATTCATATTAGGAAGTTTCTGTTTTACTATTGTTGTTTTTTTCATTTCCACACTTGAAAAACTGGGGGTGCAATAGAACATTGCATGTACAAAACAACAACAGGGAAGCATTTCATGACATATTTCATTTTAAAAAAAAAAAAATTGCTAAAATGTGTCTTCAAGGGATGATCATCATAATCAATCTGATACAGTAAAGTATTTATGTTAAACTTTTGACAAGACTCCTACGAGTTTTACTTCCTACTGTGATAAGGATGGGTGAGAGACACATGCTGAAAAATGCAACATGATGCCTGTTCATGCAAAATAGATGGTCAGATGTCAAAAGAGGATTTCACTCAGAAAACATCATGGAGTCACAAGAGTTAACATTAACATGAATATCGTAGCTTACAAGAGTCATAGCTATACTGTTTTCCCAGCAAATTCAGGTACACATATTTCCCTTTGAACTGGCACCAATAACTCTATACAGTAAAAATATGAAATTTGAAATGAACTTCATTTCATCCTGTCGCACGACACATCTTCATCCTCCTGAACATTGGAAAATTCAAGTCAAACCTGGGATCGGACTATATAATAACATGCTGATTTTTCATTCTTTTTTGGAAGATCTTCACTTTATTTGACTTTATGCAGATAGCAAAGCCATTTTCAAGGTGCCTTTCAAAATGTACAGCACTCATGAAGTGTTAATACCACCTCAGATATCTTAACCCTCCAAGCCTCGCTAATAAACAATCTGTGGTGTCAGCGGAAATTAAAGACTTTATCATATGTTAGAAAATGCTTGAAAATAGGCATACCAAAATAAGTAAAGACCATAACACAATACATTTTCTGAAAGTAGACTGAATAAACTATGATATTTTTTTTTCTGATTTGTTGACATATGGTTCCTTGAGCTTGACCTATTGACCTATTAACAAATCACAATACGGCCGATTTTCAGCCATAGCACCACAGAATGAAATTCACAGCTGATCAAATTGGCCATAAACACTTCGAGGGTTAACAATGTACATAAGAAAATAAACAACCACAAATAAAGATTACTCACAGGGAGCTTTTATTTCATACTTCTTACCTTCTCAGTCAAGTTCCTGTGCAATTTGATGTAACCTGCAACAGCCAAAAAAATTCATGTTTCAACCCTTATCAGACTGTGACGATAATCTTCAGAGTCGGATCTCAGTCAGATTTTCACAGATTTCTGTTTTCTGAATTTCCTGCAACATTTCTAAAAATTAGTAAAAGACTGAAACGAGGGTGCAAACAGAGTTCCCCATGCTCAGCAAACAAAAACAATCTTGACTTCTTGAAACAAAACCATTAAGAATGAGTATCATACACATAAATGTCTTGCACCTAGAGCAAATGACTCGGAAGTCACTCCGGGCAATCACGAGTTACGGCCGTTTTCAACTATTTTCCGACCCACATACCAAATTTTTCTTTTCAGGTTAGAAAAGGTTGAATTTTCATTTTGTGGACAATAAATACAAAATTTTGCTATCTCAGTCAAAAAATAGTTAAAAACAGCCGTAACTTGAAATCTCCCCGATCGACTTCCGACTCATTTGCCCTGGCCGCGAGACAAATAAAGTATATCTGAATTATTCCAAGAAATATAAATGAAACCAAACATTATGGCTGAAACCTAAGAATCAGCCGTTGTAATCAAATTCCTCAACATAACATGCTTAAGTATTTAAGTAAGATAAATACAAGAAAGACAGGAAAGCCTATTGAATAAGATAAGATTAAAAGTTACTTAATAAGATAAATATAAGAAAGATAAGCAAAGGTTAAACAGAGTAAGATAAGATTAAAAGTTACTTAATATAAATATAAGAAAGATAATGCAAAACTTATAGAATACAATAGGGAAAGCTTATAGAAAAAGATAAGATTAAAAGTTCCTTAACTCTTTGACTATCGGGTTATTTTCCATGTTTTGACCGGGTCATTTCAAGGGATCATATTTTTAAATTTCAAATATTTGGCTCCCTTTCACACAAAACTGATCTTGTGTTACACCACTGGAAAGGGAATTGGATGTAGAATAAGAATTTATAAACAAAAACGTTGAGACAAAACAATGGATATTTAAATATGACATGAATTGGGAAAAGCAGGAAAACAAACCAAGCTGATGTATCGGCTCACGATAGCTTTCTGTGCCAAAGTCTAGCCGATGTATCGGCTCATGGTAGTCAAAGAGTTGTAAGATAAATATAAGAAAGATAGGCAAAGCTTATAGAATAAAATAAGATTAGAACTTACTTTCCACAGCTGCATGTTTGGCATCGGGAGCCATGCAAGGCATTATCAGTTTACAAGGCAGACCATCTCTCTTGTTGTGGTAATGATCCACCAACTGCACCATGGAATACACAACCACATAGCACCATCATCATTTTTTTTAGAAATCTCTTTAAACTCAATACATTAATCACCAACTAGTAACTAATAAACAAATGGCAATCTGAAGACTTATAAGTTCAAAACTGAATGAACTGATGGCACTGGCCAAAATTTCGAACCTGCTTGACTCCAATTTAGGGCAAATTAAAAAAAATAAATAAAAAAAAATAAGACACAGATAACACACTTCCATTCAATTCTATCCTGAAATCAATTTACCATTTTTATAGAAAATCATGATTCACTGTTTCTGTACAATAGACTTGTTATGCTGGAAATGTTATTTGAGATGCGACACGATGAAATCAGGCTCTCGTCATATTTTGAGCATATGCAGTTATTGGTACCAAAGTTAAGCTTATCCATTTCCCTTTCTGTTTGTGAAAAAATTTTTGTTCTACTTTAGTAGAAGTCGAGCTATTGGCAATTAAAAGACGATGGGGGTGACCTGTTGCTGCGGTTCAATTTAGTGAGAAAATGGCCAATCACTTTTGTAAATCCTTATTAATCTTTGTTAGCTCATGTCGCAAAACTGCAAGTTTGGGACCTTTACTCAATCTATTTCAGCAAATTTAATTCCGAAATGCATTGTTAGATTGATATTGAAGGGTTTTGTGAAGAAAAAAAAAAATTACGTTAAAAATTTGTTCACCGTTGAAAAACGTGAATTCTCCAGTCGCCTCAGTTTGACAAGCGCCTGATTTCATCGTGTCGCATTTTATTTGAATGATTTCAGAACCATCATCCATTGTTTGTTCAACAAAATATAACAAAAAAATTAGTAAATAAAAGAATCTGTCACACAACTAGCTTGGGATATCTGCAACTACATTTCTGTGTAAATGCATGAAGTCAAATACACAAATTGTGTGACAGTTCTCTTCAAATCTATCTTGAGACTAATGTATCTATTCAGAGGCAATCACAATTCATTATTTCTTTCTGTTGGGCGTAAAAGGCTAAATACAAGGTTGAATGGGAAAAGTTACTCTATAAATTACTCTTTTTATCTATGAATTACTCCAATATTCTATGAATTCACCAATATGTTAAACCACAACAGATTAACTCGTTAAACATATCTGGGGGTGTTTGTCATATAACTAGCCTGAGATATTTATATTCACACATGTGCATATATCAGATGTCATTGTCCCTTCTCCATGTGAATTCATTTAAAAACGTTACCCATAGTTTCGCCTTTTCAGATTCTTTTTCTCCATTTGACAATGTCTGTCTAATTTTTTTGCCCTATTTCGTGACTAGATTTAACATCTGTTAAAATTATGCTGGGTCACTTCCTAAATATGTGATGGCCAAACTCACAATAACAAGTGCCTTGAAGCGCTGCCCATTTTCTATGGAATATGTCTCTCCGTCATTGACCAGGATGAAGTAGTGTCGCATTGCGTCCTCACAGCTCATGGTTAAGGCAAAAGTCTGGCTGTCAGCTCGCTTTCTGATTCTGAAAGAATGGAAAACATAAGTGAGTAATTCTTTGAGTTGTGATGTTTACAAAATGACAGGAAAGAGGGTAATTGAGAGAAATGGTGGTGGAGAGAGATGGTGCAGAGAGAGGGAAAGAGGGAGGAAGGAAGGAAGGAAGGAAGGAAGGAAGGAAGGAAGGAAGGAAGGAAGAAAGGGAGGCAGGAAGGAAGGAAGGGAGGAAGGAAGGAAGGAGGAAAGGAACAAAGTAGGAAGGAGGGAAGGATGGAAGGAAGGGAGGGAAGGACAGGAGGGAGGGAAGGAAGGGAGGGAGAGAGTGAGGGAGATGAAGGAAGGAAGGAAGGAAGGGTTGGAAGGAAGGAAGGAAGGAGGAAAGGAACAAAGTAGGAAGGAGGGAATGAAGGAAGGAAGGGAGGGAAGGACAGGAGGGAGGGAAGGAAGGGAGGGAGAGAGAGAGGGAGTGAGGGAGGCAGGAAGGAAGGAAGGGAAGGAAGGGAAGGAATGGAAGGAATGGAAGGAAGGAAAGAAGGAAGGAAGGAAGGAAGGAAGGAAGGAAGGAAGGGAGGAAGGGAGGAAGGAAGGAAGGAAACCTTACATGAATTTTCCATCCTCATGTCCATCCTCCAACAATCTCCTGACGCATTCATCCCGGGATATTTCTCCATGATACCATGGCATTTTCTCATGCATTGTGCGCAAGACATGCATCAGAAGTGACTCTCTCATGGGACCCATGGCTCGAGACAAGCTGGCATTCTGTGTGACAAAGACAAAATCATAATAAGCTATCTGATACAAAAGCATAGTCTTCCGGCAATTTCCCCTGGTTATCAGTAGTATGTCACCACAGCCATTATAAACGAGTTATCAGGAGTATTGTCAAGGAATGTGATCAGCTCATTTCAAACATGCTCATCTGAACATAAAGTTTAACAAAACAGAAAGCACAGAAGTTTACGAATAAAAAAAAAGAGGAATTTGTTAAATATGGTGACTAATCAAACATCTTTCTATCTTTTTTTTTGTGATCCTTTCTTTCTTTCTTTATCTACTTCCATGTTTATTTTGTTCTTTCATTTTTCCATTTAAAAGCAAACCGATGCTCAAAATAAAGCAAACTTTAATAAAAAAGGAATACCAACCATATTTCTTGCTACTGATCTCATGTGAGAATGCAGTTCTCTGTAACTGAGGCCTCGAAATGCCACAGCTTCCTGGTCATACCGACGACAACAAGGACTCTTTGGTACTGTGACAAAACCATTCTTAGTCCTCTGATAATGCTGGACCAGTTCAACAGGATCAGCGAATGACATTCCGTCTTGAATCATGTACATCCCATCAATTTTCTTCTCAATGGAATAATGCACAGGACTGGGAAAAAGAGAAAAAAGAAATATTTTATTTTAAATATAACTGAAAATCATAATCAGAAAATTTGCAAGTAATATAGTAAAGAATATCAAAGATCATAATCAGGCACATGAGGCCAAGAGAGGCAAATAATTGGAATAAAAATCCAACTGACCAATTTCAAACTTAAAATACTTTTCAGTACTATCCTCGGATCACATAGAGGATAGTACTGATAGATGTCCTCATCTTGCGCAAGATATTTTGTTGGTTAAATTGCACACAAATCAATATCAAGACCAACATGATATGTTTTCAATGAACAAAACTGCATGCATGTGCAGGATGACACATGTTGCATGGTTCACACAAAAATGTGGAAATATAATAAAACAAATGGCGATCAACTCATTAATTCATCATGCACTTATAAATCGTGACAGGCCATCCTTGATCTTTAAATCATCTTTTCTCCCAGGCCTTCTAACTTCTTGGTTAATGGGATGAAGACTGACTGTGATATAGGATGAGAGGAAACAAAAGTCTACAAAATAAAAATCTGTGGATATCTCAATTGTCACTTCATGCTGCAAGCTTCAAAAGTCATAGGCTACCAATCAAGATATTTTAATAAAAAGTTCTTACTTTCCATTGTGTGCCATGGTCACTGAGAAATTGCCCATCGGTGTGATGCTCTCACGGAGAAGGTAAAGTCCATCTTCCATTCCATTTATAGCAAGGATCTCCTCTGCCTCAGTTCGAGTTATTCTTCCGTAAAAGTATGGCTCAGTATACACCCGTGGAATACCTGGATCTTCATCCTCATCCTCTTGCTTGGGGTCACCACTACCCTTCAAGTTCTGGAGAAAGTCTTTTGCTTTCTTAAACATTTTCTTATCAAAAATGTCAATTCTTGTAGTCTGTGACAGCTGTTAGTTTTATATCCTCCTCAGTGTCCCACACAACTCACATGATTACCTTCTTCACTATGACATGCTTCAAAATCACAAGAATTCCTTTGGTGATTAGATCTATCCCTTTCACAGGCTACTGAAAATAGACAAAATAAACCTTAAAAAATACAAATTAACAACTCTTAATTTATTGCTTTTAAGCATGCTTTTTGTTCTGGTCACAAGAGGAGAAGCTCCAATATTACCAAGGGAATTTACTTTAGAAGAATAATTACTTGACGTTGTAATTATCATTTACCCCTTGGATTGATAAAACCTTCTAGTGGGGCTCTTCTGCTCTCTCTGATAAACTTGAAAAAGACAAAATGCTAAAGCAGATCAATCCAGTATGTTGATAAATCCATGATAACACAATAGTTGCTGTCATTTAAGTTATGAGGAGGAGGGGTGGGGGGGTGGGCATCCTGAAGGCGATTTTAAAAAAATTATTAAAGATTGGTTATTTAACTTTTTCCATCGAATCCAGCATGTTCAAATTAAGAAAAAAACAGTGGAAAAAAAAGACTTTTTCAAGTGGTTGCTATGTCATCTTGGATTTTGACCTCTCTAAAATGGGTAACTTTAAAATTGATCTCCTCTGCCAAATTTCAGTGAAACTTGATGAAATTTAGTGAATCTGTTGTTTGACATAGCTCTTCCTATGCAACAGAAAATTTTCTAGAAATTTTTGAAAATATCATGTAATGAAATTTCAAATTTTGCCATTTTTTTCTCCAAAACTTACAAACTGAATGGAACATACACATCTTTTGGTTTGTTTTGAAAATGATGTATAACACATTTGGTTAGAATCGATTTAGAAACAAAAAAGTAGATAGCAAGATCGTGAAAAAAAAAAAAAAGATTTTGAGAAAAAAACACGTAAGCTTTTTTTTGGCGAAAAATTGATATGGAGAGTTTTTTTCTTCGGCTTTCAGCCTCAGAACATCCTTTTTTTTACATACTAGCCCTCTCCCCATGACTTCTGTTCTTTTGTTGCTGTTTTCTGGCTTTCTGGGCGTTATCTATTTTCAAATATTGCTCCTTAGCCCCCATCATTGTAAAGGCTCCCACAGAGTCACTTCCAGGTTCTTGGTGGCCTCTATGTCCCACCCAAAACTTTATCTGGCCAAACCATGAGTGTCTTGACCTTTATTATGGCATATAGTCCACAATCAAGCTCTGAAGCAGCAGAAAGAAAGAAAAATTTCACTACTTATAGGACATGGAAGTTCATGTTAGAACGCCTATATTGTAAGCTTACACTCATCAGCTATGTGGTTCAAGATATTGCTAGAAGAGATCATAATCAAGTGTTTTATGCGCTCTTTGCCAATATATAATCAAATAGTGATGATCCATCATAGCATGTTGCAGCCAGAGGAAGCCAAATCATGGTTGACTTGGCAAGGCCTACCGTTTAATGACCATAGGTCAAACATGTTAGAATGGACATATCCACTTTTTGATATGATTTCTATGCTTAGAAAAGGCAGGGCTTTTAAGAGAAAACATAAACTTACAATCGCATTCTTTAAAAGCAAAATCCATATGGATCCCCCCCGCCGAAACAGTAACAAAATTACATGGATGTCAAACTGTTTTCACCAAAAAGTTGGAATATTTTGCAACAGCCTCCCCCCCCCCCTTCCCCCCAAATGATATTTTATCACGATGGTTGGCTGCTGTCCAGTTACGTAAGACACCTCTAGGCTTTTCATGTTAGGAGACATTTGCCCCCTTCTGGGAGAAATTTGTAAGTTTTTACAGGAACCTGGGAAGGGGATTACAAGATTATATGGAAATTCCAAGGACTTAAAGGATCCCACAGGCAGTGCTGTCAACATAAGCACCAAGCGGAACTAGCTAGTTCTAGATTTAGATCTAGATCGTGAAACATTGCCCTCATACATTAGCCTCTATAAGACCATGTACACTGTACATATTATTTGTTGTTGTCTTTTCTCTGATGTACTGATTTTCCACCAACTCTTACGCAACTAGGTGTGAGGAACTAAGCGCTACCACTACCAAGTTCGATCTTGATCTTTAAACAGCCATCGAACGGCAGTTCGACTCTCGGCCGGAGCATGCACAAATTTGTCGTACTTCTGGTTCCATTGCTATCCTTCTGGACTTGTATCGCATAAGAAATTATTATACAATCGTGATTGCCTTGGGGATTCAGCAGAGTCGGCTGTGGATTGGCCAAAAGCAGAAAAGTCGTTGACAACCAAGAAGTCGGAATTCCGACTAAAGTAGGAAGTTTGACATCCCTGAAAATTACAACTCCTCCTGAACCATCCTTTTTCACAATTTCCATCTATGACAGATCTAATGTCTAATAATCTAAAGCTGAAATGTTCAATACAGAATATAGAGCTCTATTTTTTTATGACTAGAGTAATGGAGGGTGTGCGCGTCACCCTACCGAGTTAGAAGTCTATTGCGCTAACCCAGTCATTTGTTTTTAGCTAATTTTAATATTTCCGGATGCTAAAACATCTTAGTTACCAGGTTCAAAGCCATTTTACGAATTGATCGCTAAAATCCTTGTAATTCGTATGGCCTGTCAAGGAGAGTGATGCGTCACCATGGAGGGTCTGCGCGTTTTTCATGGAAGGTCTGCGCGTCAGTGATTGTATCAGTAAGTGTATGACGGCAGTGCACATCATGTTTTAGTCATTGTGTCAGCATATGTATTGAGGATGTATGCTTTAATAACTGTGTGACAGTGTGTGGGTAATCTTTTCTTGGAACAACGCTTGAAGACACACTTTACATTCGTGCATTTCTCAATTGCTTTATATAGGCCAAAGAACAGATAGACAAAACAAACTAGCATGTATCAGGGC